>ML777454.1:535640-597634 GCA_009831015.1 Picea engelmannii | reverse complement strand
TATTTATAGATGATGTCTATTTATATATGGTGAGCGAATTCTATTTATATATGTATGTCGGCTATTATTATCCCTTAATAATAGTTGGACAATAAATATTAGTCTATTCTCAATGAGCACTTGGAAATAGTTAACTGAAGTGGAAAATCAGTTAGCTATAGGAAATTCAAGTTCAAAGGTTGACTGGTGGGACATGAAATTTGAATTAGTTGTAACTGAGTGATTCAAAGTTGTAACAGAGTTGGATGTGTAGTTATGTGAGTTGTGAAGTAGTTTAACTCAGTTAAGTGAGTTAAGCTAAGTTGTACTAGTTGTAACTAAACTTACACTAGTCAGAGATCGGTGAATTGATTATTAATTAATTCACAATTAGTGATATCACATGCAACTGAAGATTTACCACTGTTAACTACATGCATGTTAGATCCAGTGGAGACCCAGTTGAGATAACAGGTGAAAGGGATAGTTTGACTATCAATTGTAACATTAGTGAGTGCACTCATGCAACCACACACACAATGGATGTTTCCATGATGATTGCGCATCCTAGGCAAGAGGAATTCATTCATTGTAGGGGTTTCCATTAGCATGGATTGGGCAGAGGAGGCAGGCTGTCTGGAAGCAATAAATTGGCACATGAATTTGTCAATTTTTGTATGACAGTGTGAGATGATTGTATATTGTACTGAGATCTCTTGGATTAGAGTTTTGTATGAGATTGTTTCATGATCCATGATATATACATAATATATGATAGTGGGGTTTTTAGCTTTATTCTTTCACGGTAAAAACATCTGTTATGTGTGATTGATCTTTCTTCTTGATATTGCAATTGGCGATCGTGTTTTAAATTCCGCAAGAATATTTGTAGAAGCGATTTTCTATTTAACAGTGGCATATAATTTTTATATCAGGAGAATCCAGGAAATACATAATTTGTATTAAAATTTCTACATTTAACATCTCTCCTAATAATAATTTCATTACAATGTGGTTGAAGAAGTCTATAACCTTTGACATCTTCAAAATAACCAACAAATATACACTTCTCACTATTAGGGTGCAATGCTTTCCTTTTCTCATCAGGAATGTGAGCCCATGCTATACTGCCAAATACACAAAAGTGACTTACATCTAGTTTAATTTTAGTCCAATCTTCTTCTGGTGTTATACTTTTAAGAGCCTTTGTGGGAGTGCAATTTACTATGTAATTTTCACAGTTGATGGCTTCTGCCCAATACTTTAGATTTAATCCCTTAGATTGGATCATACAATTAGCCATTTCTTTTAATGTGCAGTTCTTTCTCTTAGCAACACCATTTTGTTGTGGTGTATATGGAACAATGTGTTTCATTTGGATGCCCTATGTAGTGTAGTAACTTGTAAAATTATTGTTCACATATTCACATCCATTATCTGTTCTTAACCTTTGTATTTGATGTCCAAATTTCTTTTCTACAAGGGCCTTGTAGGCCAAAAACTTGTCAAAAACTTCTCTCTTAAGTTTTAAGAAGTAAACCCAAGTACATCTAGAAACGTCATCGATGAAAGTTGATAAATACTTGCACCCAGAAAAAAAGGAGTAGAAAGTGGATCACACAAATCACTGTGAACAAGCTGCAAAGGGCCCGAGGTGTGCTAAGAGACACGTTTTTCAAAACTATCTCGATTATGTTTGTTGAGAACACAATCGGCACAAACACCATCTCTGCATGAAATAGTAGAAATTCCTATCACCATCTGTTGATTACATAGTTGTTGCAATGAATGGTATTTTAGATGACCAAATTGCTCATGCCAAAGTTTTCTCGAGTCATTGCTATGAGAAAAAAAAACCAATGAAAAATATGATGACCCAAAGTTGTCAAAATTTTACAACCTGTTAATATCCTCAGCAATTCCAGTTGCAAGAACATGCTTAGGATATTTTAGATCCTTGATTACAACTTGGTGGGGTGAAAATTCTATGGTTTTACCTTCACCTAAATGAGTGATTTGATATACTGATAGAAGGTTGCAAGAAATACTTAGAACACATAATACATCATTGAAATGACCATTATCTACTTGAATTGTTCTAGATCCCACAACACTAAGAGATATAACATCACCAACAAATATTTTCTTGGTGTTACATTCATTTAGAGTAGAAAATATGTCTTTATCCTTAGCCATATGATAAGATACTCCAGAATCAATAAGCCACTCATCAGAAGAAGAAGTAGAAGTAGTATTGAAGGAGAAACTAGAACCATAAAGTGCATGTCCCTAAGAAGAAGAAGAAGAAGAAGTAGAATCAATACTGATGTTGTGCTTCTTCATTTCTACTTCTAAAGCCGTGATCTTCTTGAAACATTTGGACTCATCATGACCATATTTATCACAAAATTTGCAATGTCTATGAGTCTTCTTATTTTTATATTTTACTCCTTTGTCACCATTAGGAGATGAAGCTGTCTGAGTGGGTTTGGGACCCTTATGTTTCTTGTTGTTGTAGTGAGGATGTTGCTTCTTTTGATTCTTGGGTTTATCTTTCTGTTGGGTGACTAAGGCTTTGTTGGAGGTACTTGCAGTGATGATCACTCCAAGTTGTACGAGATTATCTTCCTTTCTAATCAAGGCAACACAAAAGGAATAAAGAGTGGGTTTTTGATAAGCTTTCCCTAGAGCCTATCACACGACATAAAAGGTATATACAAACACATAATATGCACTACCTAGCTTATAAAGAATAAGATAGATGCAACACTCTTCCTCCATATTTATCTCACATTCTTCACATAAAATTCTAAGTGTTTTAAACTTAGATAGATAGTATCCAATGCAAGAAAAATCACTTGGACTTAAAATCAATACTTGATTTTCTAACTGTTGTGCTCGAATAATATTGAGTTTACCAATCACAGATTCAATCTTTTCCCAAGCTTCATCGGGGTCATCAATTTATTTAAGGTGGAACCTTAAATCATGAGAGATGGACATTCCGATTAGTTCATGTGCTTCGTCACTCCTATTATCCCATTTGAATTTCTTATCATCATCAGTGGGTTCTTTTTCCTTTCCCAAGGTAATCTGGTACAAGCCTTTACTTCTTAATAAATCCTCCATATGAGATTTCCATTGGAAGTAGTTGGTGTTGGTAAGCAAAAGATTATTGGAATAATCCATATTAAATATGTAGATAATATGGATTTAAAAACTGAAACTGATGATTTGGATGGAAACATATTGAAAAATTAGGCGGTTTTAATAAAAATGACACTAAAAACGGATTTTGGATGTGAAAGTTATCTTTTAAAAAAAGACATAAACGATAACCAAAGGACCACGTGGTGGTGTAAGTTGCTTTATGAAGTGACCCACTTTTATAAAAGGAAGTGGGGATCACTTTTACAATGAATTTACTTTATAAAAGAAAATCTGTATGCAAAATAAATAACTCTAAAATAAAATATTAAAGCTAATTATAGTGATTCAATTTTTATGCTTGAAGTGAAATACACTTTACAATTGAGCATGAACTTTTAAAAAAAAAGTAACAAGAAGAGAGACTTGAACTCAAGACCTCTTACTTAATAAGACAAATTTTAACCAAATGGGCTAGCAAAACATATTGTTTTGTTTAGGAAGAGGATTGTGGGTGTTTTTTTTGTTGTTGTTATTGACGACCTTGGAGGGAATGCTAAAAAAAACTATTTTCACACAAGATTTTTTTTTGGCTTTTCAATGACAACAAGGGTTAGATCTCAGTTAGCTTACCTGGAAAATGCACCTTTTCCTATCTGTTTCTGATTTTTCGAGATTGCACAGGGCATGGGGAAAAGAGCATACATAGATCTAAAATAGTAGCAACCCATAAACAAATAATATAAAACCAAAACAATACTCTGCAAAAATTTAAAAATGGAGTATTCAGGCTTTATACCTCCAGATCTGACTGAAATGGTCGTATCTTGAGAAAACAAAAACCTTTTCGAGTGAAAAGAATTTTTTTTCCTAACTAAAATGAGCACTCCGGATACAATGGAACAATACTCTTAGCCTAGAAATGTATGAAAATGGAAGAAAATGGACATGAGGCAGCTCGGCTTCATGATCTCGATCTATAACAAGAGAAAATATTCAAAGAAGATCGAATACCATGTTCAACAACATAGGTATTCCAACAGAGGCCGAACACCTTCAGTAACCACTCACACAACCATATCAAAGATCAACACACTGATGTTTTGATGTGGTAAAACCCCTACAAGAAAACATCCATGACCCCAGCCAACACGACCAATTGGAGCAATTTATTAATGCAAAAGAAAAAGATTACAGAGAGATTTTACAAGATATTTTCTCACAATCGATCATCGACAAATGACCCTCCATGCTCTTTAAATAGAGATCATGGACCAATCGGGTGTTAAACCACAGATCAATGGCCGTTAAGATCGAGGAGAATATGAATCGTCGGATCACTCTAAATAAGGAACATATCGTGATTGTCAGATTTCCTAACTCCAAATGCATACTAAAGAAACACACTTTTACCTAATGACACATTAGACCAAGTAGATATTAACTAAATCCTAAGTGTCTACATATCCTAACAAGGATTGTGTTGGCAACATACCGAAGTGGAAAGAAGGATGATCGTGGGGAAATAAAGCGTTCAGAAACTGAATTATTAACTAGAGGAAAACACATCACAAGGAAAGCGGCATCTAGAATGAAGAACAACACGCGCGCATGGGAGGAAGACCTAACATCGGTAGGGTTAGGGTTTTGGTAACATATTCTAAATGACTGAAGAGCCCGAAATATATAAATATAGATACGTAGGTATCATAGGGAGTTCCTTCGTGTTAGTTCGGTTTTGTATTGTTACATCATAGATATGCACGAATCGATGCAAATTGTAATGTTGTTATGTATTATTTTGTAAGCTATTGAGCTAGAGGAGAGGAGAGAAGGAATATCTGAGGATTAGGTTGCAGGCTGAGGATCCTGGTGCGATCTAGTTCGCCTCATATAGAGCTTACCCATCTGAGGATAATTGTAAGCGCACGGTGCCGGATATGCAGAACTACCATAATAAAAGAGCCAAGAGCCAAATCTTTGTGGACGTAGCCCGGGAGGGGGTGAACCATGGTAACATATATGTAATGGGATGAATGCATTCATATATTACCGTCTTTTTAGTAGTTATTTGTTATGCTTAATGAATGGATGAGTTATTACATTGCTTCCTTAATTACTGTTGCGATATTGAGGGAATAAGTCGTGAATAATAGTAGGTTGCAATCACAAGTTATAATAAATGGTCAAGAATATAGATCCCATATCTTCCGCTCAATCCTAGGTTGTAAATACATGAGTCTTACAACCACCCATTAAAGTTATTTCGGGTAAGACTGCACGAAGCATTCTTCATGCTATGTTGCCTTCTGGTTTACTAGGAGGGCCGATAGTTTTAGAGGCTTTTGTTGGAAACCTGAAAGACATGAAACCTGGGTCAATAAATCAGATGATGGAGTAGAACCAGGAATTAGTAAACAACAAATGGTTCCATTGCCATTGGAAGGAACAAAGGAGGATTGAGTAGATGAGATAGGAGGAGCGGGAAACGAGCAAAGAAAAGAAGTGAGTAATGAGACATTAGAAGGGGATGTTGAGACCATGGAACTCCACAAAAGCAAAAATCAAAAATTGGTTGAGAACCAAAGAGCTAGAGTTTGCACAAAAAGACAATAGAAACCCTAAAATCACACCTCGCAAATATCTAGAAAAATACGTGTTTACTGATTTACACGAAGTCTTTTTCTGTGATTTTCCGCATCTACTGCAAGAGTGGATACTAAGTTTGAAGGATAACCATGGGACGAACCAGATTCAACAGCTAGATTGGACCCCAGTACAGATTGGGAAGTTACAACAGGTGAACAACAAATTCACCCGGACTTTTGGATTGACAATATTGTGGCAGGCTTCATAACAGAGTTTTCCGTGGACACAATGAAGTCATACAACACAATGGAGCAAGAATTTCTACGTGGACCTCGAGGAAGGTGCATTCAATCCATGTATACTTCTATTAAGATACTGTTATATAAAAAAGGGGTAATGACAATGGAATCAGACAACTAAACTTCCCTACGTGCATGGGGGAAGGGGGAAGCATTGACAGAGTAAGGATAAATGGAAGGAGGGAAGGATAAAGGAAAGAAGGAGGAGGAACCCTTGGACCTGATCATGATGGATGACGACCATATCAAGTGGATCTTGGCATCAACGGGAAAGACACGTAGCGGAGCACCCTACCAATACAAGGTGAACACCATGAAGAGAGCTATAGCCGTGAGGGAAGGCTTGGCGAGTGATGAGGAAGAGGTAGAGGATCTCTGGGCTGTGGAGTAGATTGAGGAAATCTTGCATGCAAGATATGAGAGGAAAACAAGAGGTCAAAGAACAGGAGGAGAAGGCAACCATCCTATCCATATTAATGTCAGTGTGGAACTCATAAACCCATGTGCGACTAATACACCAAAGATAACACCACCATTTAGACAACCATAGTTCAGAGGAAGTCAGAGGAAGTACATCTACACAAGGAACAACAACTGGAGGAGCCAGTTCAAGCAACACTAGTCAAGTATCTACACCACGCGGAGGAGGTAGTAGTTCAGTATTCAGAATGACAGGACAAGATCCTACTATCAAGTTACCATAATTTTGGGGAGAAGCAACAAAATACCCTGAGAAGCACTTGTTCATTTGTGCAAAGATCTGGGAAGAAAAACAAATCACTGATGAAGATACCAAACTCGCGTGGCTAGCTATTATGCTAAGAGACCGCGTACTAGACTGGTACATGATTCTAGACACAAACAATGCCCCTAGGATGACTAGGACACTGGAAAACATTAAGAAGTTACCGATTAATGAGTTCCAAAAGTCGAGTTCAGAGGATTAGTACATGAACGAGATGATCAAAATAAGACAAACTAGGAGAGTCTGTATGGGATATTGACCAGATATTCAAGCGACTGAAAGGAAAGTTAAAATACCTCATGACTGATATGCAACATTGACACCTGTTTGTTAATTCACTACTCCCACACTTAAAATACCCTTTATGATAATAGAAATTTCAAATGCAGGTAGAGGCTTTGAAGGCATCCTTGCAACTGGAAGAAAACCAGTACCAACAGACAGACCCAACTATCGAAGAACTGAAGGACGATTTGAAGAATCTCACATTCCAGCTGAACCAGAATAAGAACAAGGACGAATGGGAAGCCGTTTGGTGTACCACATGTAGGACGAAAGGACACCACGAGAATGAATGTCCAACGTTCACACATTATATGGAAGAAGTAATGCCAAATCCATTACCAACAAGAGGATTATTGTGTGAAATATTCAAGAAACCAGGTCATGACCCTTATCACTGCACGATGATACAGAAATACCAGATAGTTCCAAAGACTTCATATTGCACCTTGTGCAAGTCAGTGGGCCACGCCGATAAATATTGCAGAACTATGGAGCTGATGCGAGAAAGGACATCAGATGCATATATGGTACATGACGAAATGATGATTGGAAAAGCAATGCCACAGTTCAATCAAGCCCCAACACCATAAAACACTATGCAACAATAGTATAATACTGCGCAACAACCATACAATAATGCGCAGCTGCAGTACAACCCGACACATCCCTAGTACAATACCGCATAGTATAATTGGGCACCTTAGTATAACACATCGAGAGGTGATAGAGCAGGCTACAGAGGAGGAGGATGAGCCAGAGGAGGTTTTGGACAAGGTAGAAGACCCATCACATGTCAGCAACTGGGACATTATGCAAGGGAATGGCCGCTTCCACTGACAACTTGTATGTATTATCGCGCATCGGACCACAATATAGAGGAATGTCCAACACTACTAGTGAAGATTCAGGAAAAGAGGAACTACAACAATCAGAATGTTCAGTGGATTTTAGCCGAAGCAAGGGATGAAGGAAGAAATATCAACATAGTTACCCACGGAGGAGATAAAACAGGCACTGACATAGTTCGACAGGAACTAGCGCAGAACCAATGGGTAAAGAAGAACACTGAACCAAGAAAGCATTTCGATGTGCAAAAGGAAAAAAGAGACCTTTAAGGAGTCCAAAAAAGAATTTCAGAAGGAGGACACAACATCTACTTTAACTGCGCAGCCACACAAGGAAGCACCAGAATATGAGATGCCTCCATCATTGGATCATACCAATGAAATGTAGCCCATGGGACAAGTAATTACAATCAAAGGCCTTTTGAAATCATGTGTAAAAGTATTAAGTGATCCATCATTTGTGAAAATATTGAAAAACATCCTATAAAAGTGTAGCAACGAGATGGAAGGAAAGCTAGAACCTAAAACAGTTAATCACCTACACACAAAAATAAGAACAAGTAGGGAATTTGTACTAAATGCTAACATTGGGGATTTCAATATGGGAGACATTATACTGGATCTAGGATCCGAAGTGAATGTATTACCAAAGAAGACATGGAAATTCATGGGAGAGACCATATTAGGATACTCACCTGTTCAATTGAAACTGACAAATGAACATAGAGTCCTACCAATAGGTAGACTGAAAAGAGTCACAATAGATCTTGATGGAGTGCGCACTAAAGTAGATTTCAAAGTGATAGAAATAGTGGATGACACAAAACCTTACCTAACATTGCTTGGTTTGGTTTGGGTGTTTGACAACCAGGCCATAATCAATTTGAAGACCAGGAAAATGGTATTTGAGTCCGGGGAATATAGGGTCATCGTGCCATTAGACCCATCATAAGGGGAGAGGTTTGTAGAACCTACTTCCCTAGATTTAGAGGAAATCAACCAGTTTTATAGAACAACTATGCGTGATGAGGATTCCATAAACCCAACTGCAGACAGGGTACTCAATTGGTAGAGAATTACTTCATGCACAACAGACTCAAACACCAGTTTAGAGAACTGACAGAAGAGGCTACACGAAGTATCCACGCGAAGATGTGCAAGAATAGACCGCACAATAAGATGGATAGGCGTAGAAATCAGAGAACCACACAACTTCCATGGAATAAATGATTTGGAAACATTCTTGACATAGTACGAAGACGTAGTGTTAGAGAACCAGAGACTATTATCACTTGAATTAGCACTAAAGTCCACACCGACAAGATGGTGGAGCGCACACAAAGATACAATCATAGATTGGTACAAATGTAAGTGGTTACTGTGCATAAGGTTTGGTGCAGAACAAAAAAACAACAAATAACAGAAATATGAAGGACATGGAGCACCAACAGAACACTTGGAGGCATGTAGAATGCTGTGGAAAATGACACCACCAGAGGAATGACCTCTTCACTTCATACATACTCTAGAGGGCATACCGACAAATTGGTATATAGACCAGGAATTGTGCAAAGGAACTACGACATGGACGACGTTGCGACATAATTTCACAGTCACTTTGTCATTCGAGCATGAGAACCCCAACATAGATGCAACCCTTAAATGGATCAGAGAACTAATATTCCTCAAAGAACCACAAACAGAATTTATCACAGAAGAGAAACAACGAAATAAATAGACAATCAAGGAACTGTTTTTATGTTACCATGTACAGGAGGAAGCACCAGATGAAGATGATCCACGCGATATTCAGATCGAAGAAGTAGAAGGAAAAATAGAAGTGGAGGGCCCAACCATCGAATCAAAAGTCATTTCCACGCCAATAAAAGTAAAGAAAGTTAACATCGGGACAACTGAGCAGCCCAAAATGGCCAGCATTGGAGATTACTAGGATGAGAAAACAATGGAAAGTATCACAAAGTTGTTACGTGAATACAATGACCTATTTCCTACAACATTCACAAAGATGAAGGGTATAGTCGGAGAAATGGGAGAAATGAAGATACCACTCAGACCTGAAGCGAGACCTATTAGACAATGACCCTACAGACTGAACCCTATAAATAAATATAAATTTAAATATGAGATCGACATGATGCTTGAAGCCATCATCATAGAACCAGTTGAGGAGTCAGAATGGATAAGATCGATGGTAGTATAGAACAAGAAACAAGGAAGAGGGATCAGGATATGCGTCGAATTGAGGAAGTTTAACAATGCATGCATACACGACCCATTCCCTACACCATTCATAGATGAAGTGTTAGAGAACGTGGGAGGACATGAAGCTTACTGATTCACTGATGGATTCTCGGGATACCACCAGATTAGGATGGCACAGGAGGACAGAAACAAGACCACGTTTGCGATAGAATGGGGATCTTATCAGTACACAATCATGCCATTTGGACTGAAGAATGCACCAACAATATTCTCCAGAGTAGTCATTGCTGCGTTTAAGGAATTCATCCATCAATTTATTGAAGTATACCTGGATGATTGGACAGTCTACAACCTGTTGAAAAATCATGTGGAAGTTTTATGGATGATGTTAGAAAGATGCAGACAGTGCCAGATATCACTGAATATCAAGAAATGCATATTTGAAACACCGTTTGGGATAATATTGTGCCACATAATATGCAAACAAGGTTTATTGGTAGATCCGGCAAAGATCACAGTCATTGTTAACTTGCCAGCACCAAAAATAGTCTGTCAGATAAGAGCAATGTTAGGACACATAGGATATTACAGGAAATTCATCAAAGGATATACATAGATCACAACACAAATGGAAAATTTGTTAAGGAAGGATACAAAGTTTCAGTGGAATGACGAGTGTCAACAGGGTCTAGATACCTTGAAGGAAAAGATGGTTACTGCGTCGATATTAGTATTTCCAGACCGGGAAAAGACATTCCACGTGCATGTAGATGCATCAATGATAGCACTCAGATCTATCTTGGTACAGCCAGAAACAAGAGACTTGGATCACCCAATAAATTTCACAAGCAGAAAGTTATCAGACTCAGAACAAAACTATAACACGACAGAAAGAGAAGGCCTAGCCATGGTCTACGCACTACAAAAATTCAGATATTACCTTTTGGGAAATAACTTTAAAATGTTCAAAGATCATTCAGCCCTAAAATACCTCATCAACAAGACAATTTTGGGGGGGAGAATCTGCCGATGGTTACTACTATTCCAAGAATTCAACTTTGAAGTAATAGTTAAACCAGGGAAATTGAATGCAGGACCTGACCACCTGTCGAGGGTCACAAATGGAGAAGAACCTACGAATTTAGAAGACAAATTTCCAGATGCACAATTATTATCAGTACATATTGCTGATGAAAAATTCACACATATAATTCAATACTTAAGTACATGGACTAAGCCACAATACTATAACACCACACAGAAGAAAAACCTAGTAGTCCATGCTGCCGACTATCAACTGATTGCTGGACAGTTATATAAAATGGGCACAGATAGCATCTTGCGAAGATACATGTTAGAGTATGAAAGACCAAGAGTCTTAACAGAAGCTGATGAGGGAATAGCAGGAGGGAATTATGTGGTTAAAGCTACCGTGCAGAAGGTATTGCATGCAAAACTATGGTGGCCAATGATTCACATAGACTCAAAGGAGCACTGTCAAAGATGCGATGTTTGTTAAAGAGTAGGAAAACCCAATAGAAGGGACGAAATGCCATTACGACCACAAGTAACATTAAAGGCATTTGAAAAGTGGGCACTAGACTTTATGGGACCAATCAATCCACTGACAAAAATAACAGGGGCTAGGTACATTATCACTGTGACGAAATGTTTAATAAGATGGGCGGAAGCCGTACCAGTAAAAGATTGCAGTGCAGAAACAACAACACACTTTATGTTCGAATAAGTAATCACTTGATTAGGGTTCCCAAGAGTTTTGATGAGCGACCAAGGCACGCACTTCATAAACAACACCATCCACGCGATGACTGAAGAGTTTGAATTCCATCATCAGAAGAGCACACTGTATCATCCACAGGAAAATGGCACAGTGGAAGCCTTTAACAAGATTCCGGAGAACGCACTGACAAAGATTTGTAACGTCAACAAAGATGACTAGAACCTCAAAATACCAGTAGTATTATGGGAATACATGACTACATGAAAAAATTTGACAGGGCACATGCCATTTAAACTGGTTTATGGCTAAGAAGTAGTAGTACCATTAGAATTTTTTGTACCCGGCTTGCACGTAGTAGCTATCACACAAATGACAAAATGAGGCACAGTAGAGAAGAGACTAAATTAGTTATTGACCATGGAGGAATACTGAATCTTGGTAGGATTCCATCAACAAGTACAGAAAGAAAGAAAAAAATATTGGCACGATAGACACATCAAGAAGAAAATGTTCAAGGAAGGAGATCTAGTATTGATGTATGACAACAAATCATTACAACACCCAGGAAAGCTTAGGATGCATTGGTTAGGAGCATACGAAGTAATAAATTTCACAGATTTAATAGGTGCATAATTTAGATGAATGATCAATGGGACCTGACTGAAGCTGTACAAGGACAGTCAACCACCCATCGCATAGTAAAACAAAAACAAAAACAAAAACAAAAACAAAAACAAAAACAAAAACAAAAACAAAAACAAAAACAAAAACAAAACTAAAATGGGTGCAATACGCCATAGATAAAAAGGCCACATGAAGTTAGAAACATGAATTTGACAAAGGCAAGAACAATGGTTACATACAAAGGGAAACAAGTGGGAAAAATAAAGGCGATAAAAGTAGCATGACAGGACGACACTAGGCGAAATTAAAGAGAGGCAAGGACTGATGGGATGGCACATTAATCGCACCGACATAAAATGAGACAACAAGAGTAATGGTAAGTAAGAAACCATCGAAGATGCATTGAATCCTCAATTAAGGTGCATTTAACCCATAACCAAGGAAGCATACTCGAAAAGCTTCATGGGAAAGCCATACAACACACGGACGTGGGAGCCCATAGTCTATTCACGAAGATAGAGCAGACAGAGAACGACATAGATGAAAGAAAACAAAGAGAGTTCACAGAGACCATAGAAAATGTTTGAGTCCAATAGCCATTTGATACTCTCCATGATGGCACCGCTCAAGTAAGTAGAAGCCAGCCAGATTGCCAGACAAACCAAAGTTCAAACCAGGACACGAGGACAGGATGAAGAAGGTGAACAACATTCACCGAAGGTCATCAATATCAACGAAATACCATCCCCAGAGAAGATACCAGTAAATCCCACACTGATACTGGAAGAAATCCAACAACCAACAACGAAGGCCACCAATGTAGATACGACTGCAGTGGTGAAGGAATCACAGAACCAGGAAGCAGAAACCTAGAAGGAGGTGCAACTAGAGAATACATAAGTAGCTCTGAAATCTAATGGTACGACGCCGAAACCGACAACAATAGTGGAGCCAAAGGAGTCTCAAACGACCATCTCAGAACACCCAGCAAAGGAGACCGCAAATGATGTCTCGGCTTGGCCGGAATGGAATACAAAGGGACAACCAAAAGTCACTGGAACTTCGAGTCAACCACTACATCCAAAGGAAAAGATATAGATACCAACTTCACCTCGCAAGAAACCTGCAATAAAAATTGTTCTACCACACATACCAGCTGGGGTACAGGTAGGACCAGAGCTACTGGGTCACGTCAGGAAGCTCAAATACTCAGACCATGATGTAGCAGATGAATCCAAGTTCCTGAAACTTGCACAGAGGGTCTTTATACATACCATAGGCACAACTTAGCTTGGAGAACCGATTAACTAGCCATACCAGTGGGCAACTGGGCTAGAGAAAACATGAATCTTAGGTCTGCTGAACCTACCACATTTTTGCAGAGGCTAGAACACAACAACATGTGTCAAGAAGCTGTTAGCAGTCACACAAGAGACCAACCATGTAGGAAGGAGGCATGCACAAGAAGTCAAAGGCACAACGAGCACCGCCAGAATAAACGATTACGGAGGATGATGGGGACATGATTGCTAGAATGGTACAAGATTATCTAGTCGAGGACTTCAACCATGCAGCACATCACAGGGACAAAATGCAAAAAGAGATGGCAGAAATGGGACAGTTCCTTAAAAAATTTGGGGAAGTACAAATAGCAAGCAGCAGTAGGAGCATAGAGCCATCAACACCACAAACCGACGAAAGAGTGGAGGTAGAATAACGAGATCCAGTCCACTCATTACCACACGTAAACACAACGGTCTACATCACACCTAGCATGGATGAAATCATGGGGTAGACACCCTTGAATGATTTAAACCACATCCAATTGGTCTTGAAACGGATGCCATCAAGGGAAATACACAAGTTGCAGGTTAGCGTCGACCACAAGGTACAGTCTCACGCACACAGAAACTTAGTCGAATTACAACAAGCAACAAAGAAGCAGGAGGCTCTGGAAAAAGTTTGTGAGCAGGGCAAGTTTGAAACTTAGGAAGAAAAAGAACACAGGAATGAATTGGAACGACGAGTAGGAGGAATTTTTGAGAAACTTCCAAGCACCACACAAGGGAACGAACTTCCAATAGTAGAAAATATTGATTAGATTGTGCAGGCCATCGAGCAATATCAGAAGGAGATCGAGAATCTCCGAGAACAGCTCATACCCACCACTCCACCGATAGTAAAGGAGAAAAGGAAGCAAGAACAAACAACACAACTGAAGGAGATGGAGCAACAAGTTAGCACAACAACTGACTTGTTTGATAAAGCAACACAACTTTGGACAAGGTTGGAGGAAGCTCCACAGGTCCAACGGTGGGACAAGGAAGAGGAAAGGATCAATGCAAATATCAAAGAGCTCAAGCAAAAGAAGAAGACCATACCAATCCCAGAATGTGTCAAAGGGAAGCAAGAGATTAAGAAATTGCAGGCAGAGCTAATCTTTGCGCAAACCCATAAATAGGAGCGTCAGTCTCAAATGGATCCATTACACGAGAAAGTAGCAGAAGTACTTGCACAGAAAAAGGAAGCTAAGACACATATAGCATAGACCCAGGTAGAATGTGCATGATTGCTGAGTGACGAAGTGGTAGTCCAGGTAGTGGAAACAATCATGGATAAGACCGTGCAGGCACTGACACAAACAACAGAGCTCAAGGAAAAGTTCTAGACGATCACCAAGGATATTGAGGAAGCTCGAAAGGATTAGGTGGCTTGGAACGAGCCACATTTCAATGTTGGGGGCTTGTTGGCAGCAGGCCAAAGTGGAAAGAAGGATGATCGTGGGGAAAGAAAGCATGTAGAAACTGAAATAACAGTTGGAGGAAAACACAACATGCATGCATGCAAGAAGGCATGCACAAGGAAAGCGACAGCTGGAATGAAGAACAACATGCATGCATGGGAGGAAGACATAACATCGGTAGGGTTAGGGTTTTGGTAACATATTGTAAACGATTGAAGAGACCGAAATATATAAATATACATAGGTATCATAGGGGGTTCCTTATTGTTAGTTCGGTTTTGCATTGTTACATCATAGATATGCACGAATTGATGAGAATTGTAATGTTGTTATGTACTATTTTGTAAGTTGTTGAGATAGAGGAGAGGAGAGAAGGAATATATGAGGATTAGATTGCAGGCTGAGGAGCCTAGTGCGATCTAGTTCACCTCATATAGATCTTACCTATCTGAGGAGAATTGTAAGCGCGTGGCACCGAATATGTAGAACTACCATAATAAAAGAGACAAGAGACAAATCTTTGTGGATGTAGGCCGGGAGGGGGTGAACCACGGTAACATCTGTGTAATGGGATGAATGCATGCATATCTTTACTGTCTTTTCAATAGTTATTTGTTATGCTTAATGAATGAATGAGTTGTTAAATTGCTTGCTTAATTATTGTTGCGATATTGAGGGAATAATTCATGAGTAACAGTAGGTTGCAATCACAAGTTATAATAAATGGTCCAGAATATAGATCCCATATCTTGCGCTCAATCCTAGGCGGTAAACACTTGAGTCTTACAATAACCCATTAAAGCTATCTTGTGTGAGACTGCGCGACGCATTCTGCGTCCTGCGTTGCCTTCTGGTTTACTAGGAGGGCCGATAGTTTTAGAGGCTTTTGTTGGAAACCCAAAAGACATGAACCCTGGGTCAATAACTCATATGATATAGTAGAACCAACAATTAGTAACCAACATACTGCATGCAAGATATGTCTTATTGAAAACAACAAAATATACCTCTTTTCTTGTTGATTGATTTGCCATTTTTTCCTTTTCTCCAGCTGGCTTCGATCTTCTTGCATTGCATACACCTCTTAGGGAGGAACTCAAGAAGCTTTTATTTGGAAATTTCATCCACCACAACTATTGATTATTGCATTTATTCAACAAATCTCAACACACAAAGAGTAGATCTAACATTGTTTTTCACCTACCATGATTTCTACTCTCTTTTAAAATGCTTATCTTCTCTTTCCACACACTATGAGGGTTTGCAAATTTTCAAGAAGACATCAACCTGTCTAGGGATTTTATTTCATCTTCATACAAACCAAAATTAGAATTGGTGTAGTTGCATCTAACACCATACATTGATTTGATGTCTTGTATCAAGAATGACACCCCATCAAATGTAATTATAGACACTTGAGGCTCGTTGAATTCATTAATATATTCTATCACCACTGT
The DNA here is from genome assembly GCA_009831015.1 of Picea engelmannii. NCBI lineage: Eukaryota > Viridiplantae > Streptophyta > Pinopsida > Pinales > Pinaceae > Picea > Picea engelmannii. Next base: position 580,957 of record ML777454.1, on the reverse strand, counting down.
TTATTCAAATTTACAACGATATACATACTCCTAGACACCACCATGCCCAAACTTCAATTACTTCAAAAATATTGAAGATACACTACAAGATATATGTATGTTTATCATGAGTCATTTATTGAAGGAAAATTTATCTATACTCAATAGAGATCCTTGGTAAGTGGGTTGACCTCATGGATAGAGAAAAATAAATATTTTCTATCTAAATTTTTAGGATTCAAGATTTATATTATAAATTCATAAAATGAGAGGAATAAGAAACCATTTTGTATGCAGTTGGACCTTGGTCTTTGTGAACAACTTGAGTAGTGGACTCTCCAACACAATCCTCCTTCTACACATGCACACAAATTGAACCAAAACCTTCCTCAATTCCATTTCGAAACCATAAGAAAAAGATATAAAATCATGTGCATGAACCCTAACTAACTTCAAGTTCATTAGTTCACCTACAGTTCCTAGATTAAAAAAACATTGATGTCAGAAGAAGAATAAAAGGAATTGGTGGTTGGGAGGGTAGAAGAGACATATTTATTATAAGAATTCAAATATGAACATCGATATTTTACTTGATATTTCTATCACTTGAGCCTGGGTTCCTCCAACCTTGGTCACCAATAAGACTTATCTCAATATGAGGATTAGAATCCTACTTTGGTAGGTGAGTCAAGGTTTGAGTCAACAAACCCCACTCATGATTGCATCAAAGTAGAAGAACTAGAGAGACTCTTCACAAGAAGAGGATTTAGGGCCAAGATACAGTATATCTTGAGTAATGTATCTAGTGTAAGGGTGTTGTGTTTAACTCCCTCTTTTCTCCTAGCTTTAACCTCTTATTTATATAGAGACAAAATGGATTAAGTAGTTAGGATTCAGGACACGAGTTGTACTTGTGTATGGCCTCTGCATATTTCACTCAAAATTTTTATTTTCTATACATTTTTATATTATTTTAGGCCATTTTGAATGTGCTCATGGGTTGCTAACTAGCAACTTGTGCACACAAAAATGCACTCGTAGGTTGCACCACTATAGGGAGAAAGCATAAGGGAAAAATACATAAAATATGATCCAAAGGATCTATGAACTTTTGAATGAAATCATTAAGGTGGCCTAGCTCTACTCAATGGTCAAGGGTGACTAAATTCATCTATGACATATTCCCCCCAATGTGTGAGGGAAAAAGAGGAGTTGATGGCCAAAATACATGAAAAATCTCATAAGAATTTGACAACAGAACCAAGGTGAAGTCCAACAGAATAATGATATGAAAGATACCTACAAGAAAATACCAAAGTATCAAATGACTCTCTTTCCCAAGGTGGGAATACCTATGCTCAAGTTGAAAATAAACATGACTACCAACTACAATACACCATAGTTCCATGAAATATATAAAACAAAAACATGGAATATACATAATGGTTCCATGTAAAATAAAGATCATAGTAACGAGAAAATACAAATTAGATATATGTCATAGTGTACATCAAGAGAAAACCTAGCACTCTGAGAAAAAAAAACTTAATTCTCCCAAGTGTTAATGCAATATGAGATAGTCATACTATATAAAAAAATCATGTGGTAGCACCAAAGAGGGATTCCACCATAGCCCAAGACCTTCACTTCAAATCCATTAAAAGTACAAATAAACACCATGTGAATAAATGCATCAAAGTTGAACATGCACAAAACTATCTAGTCATTAGTCATTGATGTATACCATTGCCAGATGTGAGGTAACCCATTGATGATGATAATGGACACCAAGGTACATAGTACATTCTAGAAAGTGTTAATAGATGTGCTACCGTCAAACACTTGTAGAATAAAATGATTAGGGTTCATTAATGAATAACCATTGTTGATTGCAAGGGAACCTACCATTGATAACTACAAGTCCCAAGGTACTATAAAAGTCTCCAAATCTTGTTCATAGAGCAATGAGTTGGAGTTAATAGGATGACATTTCTTGGAAGGGGGAAATTAAGGCATCCCTTGTCAATCAACACAAGATAGTATCAAGAATATGATCTGAGTTTAGTATAGGTCATGGATAGTATCTTGAGAGAATGTACCATCAAATATGACTTTCAAATGTACCAAATGAAAATAGCACATGATAAATACACTCTAAGTAGCAACCATTTATGAAATTCAGGGTCAAAGGCAAAAAATTCCACTAATGAGGACAATGTAATCCAACATACAACATGAATCCTCTATTTCATTAAAGGTATTTCCATTGAACACAAGGGAAATTACTCAGTGAGTGAATAATGATAAATGTCATTTGTTGATGATTTGTAAATGGTAGGCCTATGACTTATCCATTTCACAATTGTAGATACTCTTATGAAATTATATCTTGTTCTCTACAATCAATATGTCACCAAGAACTCTATCTTCAAACATTATTGGTTAAATGATTACAATGCTTGGTTAAAAATTCCAACAAACAAAAATCCATATCGAGGTAAACATAAACTTTTCTCATTTAAAGGAATCTATAAAGCAATACAACTTTTTTTGTAATTCATTAATAAGAAATTTCTAAATGAGATAGTAATCAATGGTATTCTTTCAACTGTAAGACTATGTCATGGTAAAGATAGTGGATTGCAAAAAAAAAAATCACTAGCGCACAGTGCCGAAAGTAGAAACATTAAGTTAATACCAAGCTTCAACACACACACACACACAGACTTACACTTGGGGCTATTGTGGTAAGTGATATCGATGCCCAATCAATAATGGATGAACATAAAATTCCAATCAATGGATGTAGGTAAAACATCCAATATTCAAAAGAATTAATTTCCTATAGAAATTCATAGTGATGAGAGAATGTGTAACTCTAAGGAATTGATTGGATATAGGTTGTAGCTATTCTAGACATCAATAGCTCAATATTCAAGATTGTTGTAGCTTTCCATTAGCTACACCAATGAATAGATAAAGGAATGGTGGTTTTAGGATCAACCAATATGCATTGTGGTCATAGTTTCAAATAGAACAAAGCAATGTCCAATGATATAAGAAATTATGATGGGCCTGTAGGTTTAAAGTCACTAGTAAAAATGCCTCACATGCTCTAGGAGATATGTTATAGGTTGGGATATAGAGAATGGTTTACCCAACATCAAAAACTCACCAGTGAGTTAATTAAAGAGGAACTAAACTATGGTAGATATAGGTGCAATGTACACGTGTTTGGGTAATAAACAATACTCCAATCATAAAATCATTATAGTGCTCTACCTATAAATTAAATCAATGATTCCCCGAGAGAATGAAATTGTTGTACTCATTTTGCATGATTCAAAGGGAATCCATAATTAAACAAGCATACATACAATCATATTCACGGAGTGCAAAGCATTCAATCACACACCACAGACACACAAATTTACCCTATAAAACTAAGATTCAATGCAGGATTTTATTTTTCTCAAGAAATGGATACAAAGGTGAGTTGCATTCTCAAGCATAGATTCAATGCATCATTTACTTAGAGGTGACATTGCATATGTCTTGGGATTATAGACAACCTTTGATCTTCATGCATGCTTCTTCTTCTTAGTCCCTCATGCTTTGTTACTTCCATGTTTCTTCATTTCCTCTCAATCTCTCTCCTTCATTGAATTTCATTCTTCTCCACAAACTTCATATTTAATGGTATGCCTTGGAAGGCTCACCATCACAATGGTTCATTTCATCTTCCAAGTGAAAAGGAGTTTTGGAAAATTCACTCAACTTTGCAAAATTACATTTTTTTATTACAAAGTTTTAAAAAAGATATTATTTAGAGGATCCATTTCATATAAACTAAGCACAAGGAAACCTACCAATGATGAAAGTAAGCCACATGGAGCTGCTGACTCTAAGTCTATCTCCCAGAGAAATGTGCCATACTCAATTAGAGAAGACCCAAAAATGTGAAGGTAATAATGTTCCCTTCCACATTGGCATGAGAAAAGATAATTGGATGTAATGATAAACTAAGAATATTTGGATACCAAGAATGTTAGCATGGACGGTTAGTACATCTGAGGAATGGTTGACATGGGTTATCAAATTCCCTTGAACATTATCACAACATAATGATGACCTAGGAAACAATTTATGCTAAAAGGGGCCAATGACATAAACTATCAACGCAAGAGGAATTGAGTCATACTCCATAAGGATTGGAAGAGTAACCAATTGGAGGAGTAAAAAATCAAAATCATGGTACATATCCTAAGGCAATACTAAAACCCAACTGTAAATAATTGACTCAAAAATGTGTTGAGTTCAATGGTGACATAGACTGACTACTACCAAATAGATATATGAGTCTTAAAGATTTTGATTCTTTCCCCCCTCTCTTATATCTATATCTATATATATATCTATATATATATATATATATATATATATATATATATATATATATATATATATATATATATATGTGATGTGTAAGATGTGGACACTCATAAGTGTGTCTCCTCTAGGGAAGGGAAAGTCTAAAAAGTAGAAGAAAAACATGCAAAGGAAAGTGGTAGTTAAGAATGCAAAGGTGGTGAGCATAATGAGGAAAATTGTAATAGGGTATTAAGCAAAAAATCACAAGAAACAATAAGCAATGCAATTACAAAACAAACTTAAAATATAGGAGCCCATTAGGGAATGGTTAGAAATAAGTGAGAAAAAGAGGCATGAAACTTCTAGTAAAATTCATGGTAAAACTAACAAGGCTCTTAGGCCTATGACTAAAACTTGACATGGGCACCTGAATGGAAAAATAGATATGAATATGGTGTCCCATATTAGGTAGGCTCTATCATTGGACTAGTGAAAAATGTAAACAAAAAAGGCTAACACATAAATGTCTAACAGAGTCAAACCTAAGGTGAATTTGGGTGGTAAGAGGTTTAAATGCATCACAACATAGGGGAATCCTAAACCTAAATGCAAGTTCCAAAACATTGTTGACTAGTTAAAATAATGCATAAAGTGTGATCCTTAAGTAATAAGGAATCTGGCTCAAAATCATGCACCCAAGAAACAATAATAAAAAGATCGTATATCAAAAGTTCAAAACAAGAGATCTATTGAGATTTATAGGGATAAGTGTATTCTCAACCTTGAAATATTAAAAAATATCCATCTCGAGAGTAGTGTCTCCTAGTAAAGAGCTAACAATGCCACCTCTTGAGGATCTACAAGTAGAGAGATCAAACTCAAGAGGAAGATCAAAGTTGAAATAAATGGTGAAGTCTATTTTAACATACTCAACGATCCTAAGGTCTAAGGATCTACTACTAAAGTGACCAAACTCAAACACACCAAGGCCTAAGGATCTACAATCAAAGGGATCTGACTAAGGGAGCAAAAATGAGGATCTATAACTAGAGGGATTGTACTCAAAAGGTAAATATTAGGGTGCATGACTAGAGGGACCAAACTTAGAAGGAAAAATCGAGGGTTAATGACCAAAGGGATCAAACTTAGAAGGTAAATAAGGATTCATTACTAGAGGAATAAAACTCATAAGAAAAATTAAGGATCCATCACTAGAGGGATATTCAAACTTAGAAGGAAAATTCAAGGATCCACAAGAAGAGGGATTGGACTTAGAAGGAAAATTTGGAGATCTATAGCTAGATGGATCAATTTCAGAAGGCAAATTTGAGGATCCATAACTAGAGGGATTGGACTCAAAAATCAAAGTCAAGGATCCATATCTACAAGGATCAAACTTAGATGGAAATTAATTTGAAGTTCCATGACCACAAGGATCAATCTAAGAAGACAAATTTAAGGATCTATGACTAGAGGGATCAAAATTAGAGGGAAAAACTAAGGATCTATGACTATTGAGGTCAAACTCAGATTGTAGATTGACTTACATCTCGATGACAAATTCCAAACACTCAAAAATGTTAAATTTAATGGATCTACAATGAGAAAGGTCAGAATTAGAAGGTAAATCAAGAATGGATTCAATTGTAAATTGGTACAATCCAAGGAGATTGTCTTTGGAAAGGATAGAAACATCTAAACGAATGTAAAAAATTATCATATCCTCTAGGAGAGATTCATTCAAGGGAAGAGCATCATCCCAAGGAGAACATATGTCAAAATGTTCACTTGAACCAATAGGGGTGAGAAAAGGCTCCACCTCCCCCATTGGATAAATCACCTAGTCAATTGTTAGAACCAAGTCCTAAGAAGGTGTGCATGAATACAAAGGCCCTGTCTTAGTATAAATTCAACACATGGTGTATGATTCCACATAACTCACACGTGGTGAGTTAGTACTCATCAAGACATTAGGAAAAAACAAAGGGGAAACATGGTTTAAAGTCAGATGAGGATGGGGATCACTGTATGCCTGCTAATTAGTAGTGACAATGCTTCCATTGTGAGGAAAATACACCACACAAAACAATGTAGACACCACATCATTTGTGGCATATACATAATCATTCCCAAGAAGAATATTGATGTCTAATGTGCCTTCCACAACGATAACATTGACTAAGACAATCTTCCCACCTAATTGTTGGAATTACTTCACACACACCTAGGATTTATTTTTCCTAAGGTCATTCCTTGTTTATTAGTCATAATTAGTCATTATCCAGTCTCCTATATTTTAGGAGAGAATATTCCACCTGGAGAATATTCTCTTTCAGTTGACACTTCAGTTTGACTAGTTGAGTTGATTTTATATGTTGCATTGGTTTTGTCACCATGCAACATTGGGATCATCACCAAATCACTACTCTTTGTTCAGTCAGTTAATTGAAGACTAATTGACTAGTTAACTTAGCTGGGTGGCAGTTCACTCCCGTAACTGCCTAAGAGACTAGACTAGGTGGCAGTTTACTCTTGTAACTGTCGGTGTGTGTCCAGATCAATCTAGACCACCACTATGGCTCATTAGTTACTCATTTACTCTATAAATATTGTAAATTATTCACTCTTTGAGTGTGGAATACGATTAATGCGAATTCTTCCATTCTTTCTATCTTGCTTCTTCTTTCTCAATTTCTCTTTGTAAATGTGTGTAGTATTTTTGTTGGCATAGGGGAAAACCTAGGGTTCACTCCAGGAGTGCACCAACAAGCCCTAGCTACCGGCCCTTTCGGAAACACCTGCGAAGCAGACGTAGTCTCACCCAAAGAAGCTAATAGGGGGGTTGCAGGACAAAGATGTCTACAACCACGGGAATATCAAGTGGAACTAATACAACAATAATGAAACATTCATATATGTCTTATCAGCTAGATCTACTCTGCACAACTATAAATCTGATCTAGCACAATAATGCAACTAATAGTATAACAATGACAAAGATCCAGGCATAAATCACACATACAACACAAAATATATGTGGTTCACCCTCTCTCTAGGGCTGCGTCCACAAAACTGTGCTTATGATATATTGAGATAAAGCTTATAGTTCTGATCTGTTCTCTTAGTTAGAAGATCTTCTCTCTTCTTCTCTCTGTCTACCACCTTCCTCTGCACCCAGTTGCAGGACTTGATCTTCTCACCCATCTAAAGATCTTACAATACTAGAGGGCTCTCACTCTCAACACTCCTCTCTCTCACTGTACAATAATCTCTTAACCAACAAAGATCAATATCAATACCCAACACTAGTATCAACCTGACCTAGGTCCTCTCAACCTCTATTTATATGTTGTAGTCCCTCACCGACAGTCTTAGGTTGAAACCTAGGTGTCAAAACCCTAATTACCCAAAACCCTAGGTGTCTAAAACCCTAGGTCAACTTGACCCACATTTTCAGGGCTTTGCCAGCCTATATTTCCTCCCTTCTTGCATAGTGCTCCAAAGCATCCAATTGTGCCTTTCTCTGCTTGATGAGTTGTCCTCGATCCATCTTCCTTGTTTATCTATCGTCCTCGATCTCCTCATCCAACGACTTTCTTTTCCGTACTTTGCTTTGGATTTTCTGCTCTTTTTCTTACTTTGACCCAGTGATAGTCACTGTGTCTCCCGCTTAGTTCACATTTGACCTTTTCTTCCTTGATCTTCAATTCCTTCCATAACCAAGGGCCAACAGGCCCCCAACACTCACCTGTGACTCATCTCGAGGCACTTCAGATCTGATCCTTCCATTTCACTTCGAATTTGTACTACGCAGTACAACCTTTGCTTTCTGCTTGATGCCTCCTTCCCATCCTTGTGCATACTGTCTTTTCTATGTCTAGTACCCATTTTCAACTGCACCTGGTACCTAGACCCTTTTCTCCTTGCTTTTACTGAGAGCTGTGAGACAACTGGTTTTCATAATACAACTTCAACCAACTCCCATTCACTAATCCTTCTTTCCATTCTCCCTTCAACGTCTTCAGCTGCACAACTCCTCCTTCTGTGATGTAGGAGATCTCATATGGTCCAAGCCAATGCATTTTGAACTTTCCTGCATGTCTTATAAATTTACTGTCATACACTAGTACTAAATCACCTTGCTTAAATTCCTTCTTCTTGATGTGTCTGTCATGATAGGCCTTCTCTCTTTCTTTCTGTACCTGCTGATGGAATGCTGCAATAAATCTATCTTCTTCTAGTTCAATCAACTGTGCGAGCCTCTCACGAACAATGCCAATATCATCCATGTCTGTAAATGCAACAATTCTTAAGCTTGATACCAAGTATTCCATCGGGACAACAAATTCGAGACCATAAACCAACTTGAAAGGGGTTTGCATTGTTAATTTCTTGCAAGTGGTTCTATAAGCCTAGAGTACTACTGGTACTCTTAGATCCCATTCATCCCTATTCACACTACAAATCTTTGTCAATGCTGTCTCCAAGATTTTGTTGAATGCTTCAACCATTCCATTTGCTTGTGGATGGTAAGATGTACTCTTCTGATGGTGAACTACAAATTCTTCAGTCAGGTCTTCCACTATCTTGTTGATGAAATGAGTGCCTTGATCGCTCATAAGGGTCTTAGGGCATCCAAACCTAGTTATTATGTTATCAAATATAAAACGCGCATCTATAGTTGCACTACAATCCTTGAATGTTCTTGCTTCGACCCATCTAGTCAGGTATTCTATCACAGTGATAATGTACCTTGCTCCTGTCCTGGTGGGTTTATAGGTCCCACGAAGTCAATGGCCCACTTCAACAAACTAAAAACAATCCAGTCATCAAAATAGGCTTCTAAAAACTTATGCAAAAATTCTTTGAACGCTTTGACCACCACCCCCTGGAGAAGATGGCTGGGGATTTCTTCAGTCCAAATGGCATCACTGTGTATTGGTAGGATCCCCATTTTGTGGAAAATGTGGTCTTGTGGCGGTCCTCCTTGGCAATCCGGATCTGATGGTATCCTGAAAACCCATCTGTAAAAGAATATACCTCCTGGCCTCCCACATTATCCAACACTTCATCTGTGAATGGTGTAGGGAAAGGATCATGCAAACAAGCATCATTCAACTTCCTGAGATCTATGTAGATACTGATTTCGCCTGTCTTATTGTCTTGCACCACCATAGGGCTGATCCATTTCGACTCTTCGACAGGTTCAATAATCCCTGCTTTTAACATTTTGTCGAGCTCAATATTCAGTTTTTCCTTATATTTCGGGTTCAATCTGTAGGGTCTTTGCTTGACTGGCTTCACATCTGGTTTCAAAGGTATTCTCATCTCTCCCATAGGTCCTTTGATACCCTTCATATTAGTGAACTTGGTCGAAAACAAGTCTTGATACTCATGCAGTAATTTTGTAATTTTGTCAATGGTAGAAACATCCCAGTAATCTCCGACATTGGCAAGCTTCGGTGTCTCCTCTATCCCAATATTGATTTTCTTTATCTTGATCGGCTGTCCAATGAATATCATCTCAACTCCCGGTCCTTCCACATCCCTATGGCCTTATATCTCAGCAATGTTTACCTTTCTCAGATCATCATCTGCGTCGGCATTAATGTTGTAACATCCTTGTAGTTTCTGGAATGGCACAATCCATTCGTCCTCTTCTTTCCCCAAAGGGAGGCTAGATACCTCCTTAAATACTTTCTACCTCACAATCTGTAGTGCTTGATCTATTGAAGGAAATTCAATTTCAAACAAAAAGGTGGTTACAAAATTCTTAAGCATACCTTCCCAATTTGCAGTGATGAGGCGCAACTCCGCTTGAAGGTACCGGTTAATAGGGGTCGTGTCCAGCGTGTTAATGAATTTGTGTACCCATTGTTCTTGAGGAATGTCACTCCAAGCTTCTTCGTAGTTTCACACATGTTCCTTTGGGAAAATTCGACCTGTGTACCTCACTTCACAGCTTCCTACTTGTGCTGAGAATCGCGATGTCATCAAGGTTCGACATTGTGTCCAGTCTATAATATTGCTTTTGTGCGTCCCCCACCATCTTGATGGTGTAGCTTTCAAGGCCTCATCCATAGCCAACAACCTCTGTTGTGCTGGTACACTTGTTTCAAAATCTGAGAGGTAGGCTTTTAGAGGGTTCAGACCATCAAAGGTAGGCAAGTTACTTATTGTTGTACCAATCCAACGAACTTCTCTGGTCAGTCGAGCACATCTCCTTGTGGATAATTCATACATCTGGTTCTGCCAGTTCTCCAGTGCTTCTTCTGAGTCTGATGAACACATGCTGTCACTTCACCAACTTAGATTTCCATCGACAGTAGGGTTGATATAATCTTTCTATCTGGCTGTTAATTTATATATGTTTTCCAGCTCATATGCGTGATCTTCTTCTCTGATGGGCTTTGTATATCATGGACCCTCATCTGGGTCTAAGGGTGCAATGAACCTGAAGGCCATCTCTTTCAAATTTCATGTGTCTTTTCTTTAACTCAACAACAATATAATTGTCGAAGGCCCAATCAATTCCTAGCAATGCAGGGTAAGGGCAACTATCATGAACAATTTCAATTACCTCAAAATCTGCAAAGGTCCTAACTCCATCGATTTCCACAGGGACATGCTCCAATTGTCCAAATGGGATGACATCTTTCTGATTATCCATTCTAAGCCTGATAGGGGAATAGATCAACTTCAGTTTTCCCATTAGTGCCAAAGTTTGCTTCGTCATGACATTGAACTCCGACCCTAAGTCGAGGACCACATAGTCTATATCATACACTCCTATTTGAGCATTCAAATGTAATTCTTTGTTTGTTCTTCTCTTCTTACCAATTTGGTGTATTGCCCTGTTCAGTAAGGGGTCTACCTTTCCTATGTCATACTTCCTGATTAGGTTCTGTAACTCTTGCACAACATTGTCATCCCGAATTAACTTAAGACAAGTGTACAAAAATTTGATGAGTTTACTTACCTCTTTTTCTTCTTTCAGTGAAGCCGATTGTTCAAATGCCTGAGGCATTCCATACTCTTTTATTTCTGGTCATGTTTTAGATGAGGATCCTTAGTCATCCTTGAACTCCTGTCTTTCTTCCTCAAATATTTGTCTTTCTTTCCTTGCATCAACAGCCTGAGTCTTCTCCATAGCTTTCCTGATACCTGACTCTTCTGCGATCTTTCTTTGGATTGTTCTATCTTCTCCTGTAGCAACGTCTCCTTGAGTAATAACAGTGACTCTAGGGTCTGTTCCACATGGTTCAACATATATCAGTTGCACTTGTGGGTTCTGTTGGGGTCCTCGTCTTTCCTGAAGCTTAGCCAATAGCATAGGGCATTCTTCTATGACATGCTCAAAAGATTTACAATAACTGCAGGTTGTGCAAGGATTTTAAAAATCCCTTGCCAAGTGTCTTGGATGCGTGCAGTTATAACATATTATTTTTCCTTGGCCTTGGCCCATACCTCCTCCTCATCCTTGTCCTTTGTATCCACCACGAGGATTGAAGTTTCCTCTCCCTGGAGAGTTGTATTGCGTAGTGTTTCCTTCTTGTTGTACTTCACCTTGAATATTGTATATGTCCCTCGACCTCTCATGCATGAGATCGTAAGCTCTACAATCTCGATCATCATGCCCCACTGATTTATAGAATGTGAAATACAAGTTTTTTGGGTTTTTGAACATACTTTTTCATGTAATAGCACTCACCTGGGCAATGCCTATTTCTGCATACATCGCACCAGGGCAAGTTAACTTGCTTCAAGGGGCTCATCGCTCCTGAGGAAAAATACTCGTGAGATAAGGGAAAATGTTCTGTATCATGACCTTCATATCTGCATCTTACACACCATATATATTCTCTTTTGTCATTCCCCTTGTCCTTCTTCATATCCTCGACCTGCAGAGACAAACTAGTCAACTGGGTCAAGATCTGGCTCATGCTTGAGCTAGATTCTCCCATAGGTGCTAATTCAAGATTCATGGCGATATCTAAAGCTTCTATCTACGATGCAATCTTCTGCTACATCAGAGGGACTCTGATGTGTGGTAACAATGCCGCAATGAACCATTCTTTGTTCTGTTCATCAGGATCTGAAAAGTTAATTGGCCTGTTAGGGTCTTGAATCTCTGGTCGAACTCCCAAACAGGTTCTGCTACCTTTTGTTTGATCTCTTTTAGCTATGTAATACATTGTGACTCTGAATTAGGTTTCTTAAACTCTACAATTAACACATTCTCTATCTCGTTCGGTGGCTTAGGCCGCTCCAGTCCTTGGACATGTTTCATGTACCAGCTCAGTGCGCGGTCCCATAGCATAGTGCTGAACTAGGTTCTCTTGATGGCTTCGTCGATGATACTTTTAATATTCCACACGGACTTACACAGGAACCGGTGTTGATTGGGATCCTCAGATCCATCTCCCCTGAAGATAGGGAGCGTCATATCATCTGCCATAGAGTTCCCTAGGATTCCTGTTTGAGTATAGGCTAAGTTGCTAGTAACAACACTCTGAAGACTCTGATGGTTCTGGCTATTCTGGCTGCTTGGTGCTATTGAAACAACATGAGGGTTAATGTTAGTTACTTCAGTAATCTATGCAGTTCCTGAGGTTTCTGGCTTGCCTTGGTGAAGTTCTTCAGCTTCCCCTTCTTCTATTTCGGTGGGTTCTAAATGTTCTTCATCAGTCAGATCTACCTCTTCTCCATTGTAGAAACCCTCTTCTCCATATTTTTTCTTAAATAGGTTCTATAGGTGAACCCCTCTAAATACTCTTCCACTACACGTATGTCTAGATTTTGTGTCGCTGTCGTTGTCTGAATTTTTGAACATTAGCCTTTTCAGGTCCAACCAATCTACTGTGTCTTCAAGACGTTCTTTTCATGAAACAACATCTTGATTATCAGCTTCAGAAAGTGAAAATTTTTTCCTCTTGGTCCTTTGAAAAAGTATCTCTTGGCTTGGATATATGATTCTACCCTATCAACGAAAAATTCGGTGATATACCCTCCAATGGTACTATCAAACCAATGATCTACTGCTCTGGATACAACATTGTCAACTCTCTTGACCTTCTGGATAAGTGCTGGTGTCCAAACCACATGAGGTCTAGATCTAATCTTGAACTGGGTATAGGCTAACCTAGCCAACCACTCAAACAACTCTTGGTGGATTCCTCCAAAGAAGATCTCGTGAATATCGGTGAAGATGTATCTTTGTATCCAATCTTCACTCAGTTTAGGGTTCTTGTTCTGGGCTTCAACGAAGTCCCTCTCTTGATCCTCTATCCACTTTTGAATCTCTGTCTTCGATGGGAACCACCTTGACATTCCCTTAAAAAGAGTCTGGTACGAACAACATAACCATTTGTTGGCATAGGGGCAGACCCAGGGTTCACTCCAAGAGCGCACCAACAAGCCCTAGCTACTGGCCCTTTCGGCAACACCTGTGAAGTAGATGTAGTCTCACCCAAAGCAGCTAATAGGGGGGTTGTAGGACAGAGATGTCTACAACCATGGGAATATCAAGTGGAACTAATACAACAATAATTAAGCATTCATATATGTCTTATCATCTAGATCTACTATGCGCAACTATAAATCTGATCTAACACAATATTGCAACTAACAATATAACAATGACAAATATACAGGCATCAATCACACATACGACACAAAATATACGTGGTTCACCCTCTCTCTAGGTCTATGTCCACAAACTTTGCTTATTATATATTGAGATAAAGCTTACAATTCTGATCTGCGCTCTTAGTCAACATATATTATCTCTTCTTCTCTCTGTCTCCCACCTTATTGTGTACCTAGCTGCAGAACTTGATCTTCTCACCTAGTTGAAGATATTACAATACCAGAGGGCTCTCACTCTCAGCACTCCTCTCTCTCACAATACAATAATCTCTCAACCAACAACGATCAATATCAATACCAACACTAGTACAGACCCAACCTAGGTCCTCTCGACCTCTATTTATACATTGTAGTCCCTCACCGACAGTCTTAGGTCGAAACCTAGGTGTCAAAACCCTAATTACCTAAAACCCTAGGTGTCTAAAACCCTAGGTCAACTTGACCCACCTTTTCAGGGCTTTGCCAACCTGTCTTTCCTCCCTTCTTATGCGATGCTCCAAAGAATCCAATTGTGGCTTTCTCTGCTTGCTGAGTTGTCCTCGATCCATCTTCCTTGTTGATCTGTCATCCTCAATCTCCTCATCCAATGACTTCCTTTTTCATACTTCGCTTTGACTTTTCTTCTCTTTTGCTTACTTCGACCCAGTGACAGTCACTGTGTCTCCCGTGCAGTTCACATTTTCTTCCTTGATCTTCGCTTCCTTCCATAACCAAGGGCCAACAATTTTCTAGCTAGATCTATTTTGTGCAGGTTCAACACATTTACATGGTATCATAGCTGACGAACTGCTAAGCAAAAGCTACACCAAATCATTTTTTGTAGGTACAAAAGATCGAAGACAACAAAAAGATGGATTATTCGCCGGAAATACTTCTCATGCCTCATAAATATTTGGAATGGAAGCCAAAGATTCTACTTCTTCTCAAAAGTAGAGGCTTGTACCAAATAACTATGGAAATGGAAGTAGAGCCCAATTCTCTCGATGAGAAAAATGACTTTCTCAATAGACAAGATATGGCCATAGGAAGTATCGGCATGTCTGTTTCTCCCGAAATTTTCCATCAAGTATATGAAGAATCACAAGGATTAAATCCAAATGAATTATGGACCAGATTGGAGGTTCTATTTGGTACAAAAGAATATTGTGAAGATTTCATGCAGGAGGTCGAACAGATAGAGCCAGAAGAGAAGCCATCAGAAAATCAAGTCTCTTATTATGAAGAGTCTTCTACAAAAGTTTTTGCAGAAATTTGTATTCCATTAATTGAAGATGATGTCTACTCCATTTCAGATTTGTTTTTTGAAATTCATGTGGAAGATATATGGCGTGCATCTTAGGAGTCACATTTAGACACTTTTGCATGCACCATGCATGCATCTCAGGAGTCAAAAAGGGAGCCGCGCACATCATACGCCATTCTGATATTTTTTGAGAAATATTTGCAGAAAAAAATTGGATATTTGAATTCCTCTGGGGAAAATATCCAATTTCAAAAAAACTATCATCCGAAACAGAGTCTGGAAAGTAAAGTTATGATCGTTTTAAAATCAACAAAATTTCATCATTTTTCTGGAAACGGCCGCATGGTTTTCAAAATTTCATCCAAAATTTATTTGGATATTATTCATTACAAGAAGATAAGGTAGATATGTGTGGAAATATCAATGATGCATATACTTCATCAGATCTGTGTAGGCATCTACATCTTCAACAGAATCTTCAAAGAGCAAAAACTTGCACAGTTGCGAGGTCTTCTTGGAGTGAAAGACATGGTTGCTTAGCAATTGCCTTTTGTTCCTTATCATTTTTTATTTTATGCATTGTAATTTGAGGGGGGGTTTTGTTCCCATGAGGTTTTCTCTCTTTCCTCATTTAGTTCAGTGTATCTTTTGTATTTGGGTACCTAACATGGCCTCATAGCCGGGACCCATTCTTTATTTTCACCATAGTGATGTTCAGGGGGGGTGTTGGAGTTACTTCACACACACCTAAAAATTTATTTTTCCTAAGGTTATTCCTTGTTTATTAGTCATTATCCAGTCTCCTATATTTTAGGGGAGAATATTCCATGTGGAGAATATTCTCTTTCAGTTGACACTTCAGTTTGACTAGTTGAGTTGAGTGTAAATGTTGCATTGGTTTTGTCACCATGAAACATTGGGATCATCATCAACTCACTACTCTTTGTTCAGTCAATTAACTGAAGACTAGTTGATTAGTTAACTCAGCTAGGTGGTAGTTCACTCCCGTAACTGCCTGAGAGACTAGACTAGGTGGCAGTTTACTCTTGTGACTGTTGGTGTGTGTCCATATCAATCTAGACTACCACTATGGCTCATTATTTACTCATTTATTCTATATATATTGTAAATTATTCACTCTTTGAGTGTGGAATACGGTTAATGAGAATTCTTCCATTCTTTCTATCTTGCTTCTTGTTTCTCAATTTCTCTCTGCAAATGTGTGTAGTATTTTCTAGCTAGATCTATTCTGTGTAGGTTCAACACATTTACACTAATGAAATATGTTATTTAAGAAGAATTCACAAGGGTTCATTAGGTATCCTATCAAAATCCAACAATGATTTGGTTGTTGACAAAAGGTTGGGAGAACCCAAACCTTTCCAAGAACATGGGGATAAAATACTAGAGTAGGCTCCTTCATATACAATGCATCAATGAAATGTGCACAAAATAAATTTGATCCTTACTTGAAAGGGTGTAGAAAAAGGAAAGAGATTCCCTGCTATACTATTCCAATAAAAGGAAGATTCTAGATCTTGGAGGGAGCATAGTTGAAGTGGAGGGTATGCCCCCATGTCTAGAAAGTTTCAAACTAGTGAAGAAAAATGCATGGTTAGTGGTCACTTTTCTCTTCAAGGGAAGAGTGGCCTCAAGTGAATATTTCCTTGGTTTGACCACTTCATCAACCAATGGTTAAGTAGGAAGGGGTTGCTAAAAAATAATAAGTTATTCAGGCGCATGTAATCCTTAAAGTGAGTACTGTTATCTCCCCAAGAAACTCTTTGAGGTTGTAGGTCAAAGATGCTTGGTAACTTTGAAGAAAACTTGTTTTTGTGTTTTTATGTATGTGTGGATCAATGGGATAACTCAATTACAATATGGCACTCAGACAATAAAATGAAAATCAAATGAACTAGTGCTCTCAAGGATTGATGATCAGATGATAGCTTTAAATGGGTGATAAAACAATGTTTATAAACCAAATACAAAGTGTAGGGTTTAATAAACAATGATAAGAAACTTAATATCAAGTTATGAGATAACTAATGAGATAAGCATCATTCTGTAGCTAAAACAACTTAATAGAATGTACAGAAGAAAAATGAGAAATTGACATCAATAGAGAGAGAAAACTGTGATTTGTATTATCATAGTCAAAGTCCATGTACAACATAATATAGTCCTTTATCCAGAATTGAACCATGATATATGAAAAATATAGGCATTTATAGCCTTTACAACAAGTCTGAGATCCTGAAAAACTGGATCTGGATTTCTAAATATAGAAAACAAAAAACTAACTGAATACAATAAGATAATTAAAGAACTAGTTCCTAGGAATCGAACTGTCTTCTTAGTTGATCTTTGACATATGGTCTTCATCACTTCTATGTCTCTGATGTGTCATGGAGGAAAAGATACATGTCTTCAGTGGCTGGAAATATTTCAACAACTGTAAACAAAACTTTAGTTGACCAATTAAACATTCAACCCCAAAATCTCCACGAATATTTGATACTGAATGTTTCTTGATTCGGTGATTAATCTTTTGATATTCTTTTACCCTTTAAATCACTCCAAAATTGCTCTGTTCAATCTCAACTCTTTAAAATTTTCATTCTGCATTTTCACCCGCTATTTCGCCTTAGGATTTGCTAATTAGCTGATGAAAGCTCTGCTTTTCAACAACTAATTGGTTATAATTCCATCTTCTGTGCTGGTGAAATCTCTGTTTTGATAAAAAAGGAAACCTTTCATATTCAAAACTGTGGTTCCATAAAAAATCAGTGTTCATTTGATTGCTCTCCCTGCAAATTCATAGCAACCTGGGCCATCACCTATAAATCTAGGTGTGTGTTATTTTTTTCCTTCACTTTTTTGATTTTCATCTTTAGGCGCTTAGCTAACCACCATAAGATATTATAATCCTTTGTGATTTTCTTCTTCTTCTTTTTGTCATTAATGATTTCATGTGATAGCTTCTCAAAAGATGCATCTGTTTTTGCAAAATTCTTTGATAAGGATTTATATCTTTCCTTTATCACCCTTTCCAGAACCTCCTGCTTGCTATTACCTCTTTCAACTCCTTAATCTTTTGTGATTTCTTTGATTTCTTATTTATTGAGGTTTCACCTTCATCTTTGGGAGTAAAAACTTCACAATCTTATTCTGTTTCCATGAAGTTCTCTAGACTTTTAATGGATGGACTTTTATCTTCTTTTTCTAGTTCTGTATCTGAATTTGTGTATGGCAGATTTAGAATATTTGTCTTTTTCACTATGGATTGCTCCGAGTTTGTTTCAAAATATAGTTTCTTTTTAGATTTCTTGGGCTTTATGCTAGAATTTTTGTCCTCTGGTGGTTTTGGGAGAGCTCTCCTCCTCCTTAAGCTACTTTGAGGATTTGACTACTTCTTGCTTGCTTTCTTCTTTTCATTTATAGGTTGAGTTTGGGTCTCAAAACCCTCCCATAAGAGAAAGTGTTGGCAAGTTCTTTCTCTTCATCTCAGTTCTTCCAAAATGATCATTTTAATCAGGCCATAATGACAAAGGGAATTTTTGATGCTTAAAGGTTTGACTTTGATCTTATTACACACTTTGGTTAGGCTCTTATGAAGAAAGAAAGGCAAATTTAGAAGGACCTTCCCTGTGAAGTGATCTAGGAGTCTAAAATGATATAACATTAACCTGTCATACCTGTCCTCTGAGGTTAAGTATAATTGAATGCATTTGAACAACTCTTGCCATTCATCTTCAAGGTAAGAAACATGGATGCTTTTCTTCCAGGTTATGCTTCGAAATTCTGTCTTGAGGTATACCCTAAAATCCAAGTTCTTGGTCACTGTTATTTTAAACCAACTTTGGCCTGTTCTGGGTAATCCAGTTGCTGAAGCAATGGCATATTCATCAATTATCATTTCCAGAGAGCCCACGATAAATTTCTTTCCTCCTATGACTTTGCAAAGACTTATGTTGTTGCTTGGTGATAACCTTCCTGTAACCTTTCCACATATGTCATACAACCTGCGTCTGAGAATCGCTTCTGCACATTTGGATAAGACTGCAAAAAGGATAAATTATCTAACTCTTTCCTCAAAAGTAACCCTCCTTACTTCCTCCCCATCTGCGACTTGATCATCGGTGGATTTGCACATGGTTGACACGGTAATATTATTGATAAGGAAAAAGGCTGGCGCTGGTGAAAATGACCCTGTGTTGTCAATTGAAATATGAAACCTCATCATAGAAATCTTGAACACCGCGAGTTCAAAATAAGAAATGGTGATTTGATGTCGCCATATGGATGGTACTTTATCCTCTGTCTCCAATGATGATTGAGAGTTCGTCAGCTCAAACCCTCCTCTTATTTTCGCATGAATTATGTGAGCACGATTTGTCATGATGTCCTACTAAAATGTGATGAAACGGTATCATCATCATTTGCTTCCATTAGCTTTCCATGATGATTGTATGACGTGTGTCTGGCGTGTCCTTTTTGGGTTTCTGGAGTGATTGGAGAAAAATCCGTGTTAGCACTTTCACCAACTCACTTGCTGTGGGGAGTACACTTTAACCATTGAAACCTGAGGCTTTCATTAGCTAACTTCAACTTCAAAACATATGTTAGCTGTTGAAAGGATTTTTCTCAAATTTTTGAAAAGACCTTTTAAGGATCAATTTATTTCTAGGATAAAATCTTAAATCCTATGTTTTGACACTTCTAAATTCTAAAAATTTATATAGAATCCTATTAATGACCATGCTATCACCTACAAAATGGAACAAATTGATTGATTCATTTTGGGAGATAACATTTGGCTCCAATTGGGATGGATACCTCCCTGTGAGGTGACCAAGAACCTAGTTTGACTCAGTATCCTTTATTACAACTTGAATTCAAAACTGATTTTACTCAATACCATTGGGCATGGAGTTATTGATGAAACAAAAAAAAAAACAAAAACTGAAAAGAATATGTACCTATTATTCTGCTAAACTGCTGCTATGACAAATGGACCTGTCCAGAGCGCATCAAATTTTCCATGTTTTCCCTTTTCTTACCTTGCTGCATCCCATTTTAGAACCAACTCCCCTACTTTGAAAGTATCTCCCTTAACTTTCCTGTCAAAAGTTTCCTTCATCTTCCTGTGGTGTAACTCTGTCTTTTCCAGAAGTTGCTCTCTGTCTTGCAACAACTCTACCAAGTTGTGGATCCTCCTAGTTAGATCATTTGGTTCAGAGTCATCTTCTTGTAAAAACTTTGCAAATGGCAGTGCAAGTTGAACAGGAAAGATGGCTTCAGTGCCATATACTAACTTGAAGGGGGATGTACCAATTGACTTTTTATTTGTAACTCTGTCAGCCCACAAAGAAAATTTCAACTTGGAATCCCAACCCTTGGTATTTTGTTCAAGCAAATTCTTTATGATTCTGACTAAACTCTTATTCAATGACTCAGCTAAGCCATTTCCTTGTGGATAGTAAGCAGTAGAATGTACTAGCTGAATTCCCATCTCTTCACATAATTTTACCAAGTGTTTATCATTAAATGCGACAGCGTTATCGGTGACTATTCTCTTAGGGCAACCAAATCTGGAGAATATGTTTTCTTGCAGAAAATTAATGATGACAGTGTGATTGGCATTTCTTGTAGGAATGGCCTCAATCCATTTGGTAAAATAATCAGTGGCAACAAGGATCCATCTATGCTGATTGCTAGAAGGCAGGTGAATCTCACCTATGAAGTCCAGACCCCATTGATGGAAAGGACCTGTGAACACAACAGGTTTGAGGGGAAGATATTTTAGCTACTGTTTGCCTGCAAACCTTTGGCACTTATCACATGTTTTCACAAATTTACACACATTTGAAAATAAAGATGGCCAATAGTAACCAGCTCTCAGGATTTTGTGAGCGGTAGTCTTCCAATAGTGTGAAATTCAGTCATGATTCTAGCTGATTCTTCTTGGTTTATGCACCTCAAGAGTATCCCTGTTGGATTTTTCCAGAACAATAAGTTGTCATTAATGCAGAAATTTATGTCTTTGAGATTTAGGGCTCTCCCTTGTGTTTTTGTCAAATCTGAAGGAACTGATAAAGTCTGCAGAAAATATAAGATGTGGATGTACCATTCACAGTCAACTAGGTGAGGAGAAACCTACAATTTATCACTACCTTTGTCCTCTAAAACCTGAATATTTTCTACATTTATACTCACCAAATTTATCTCAAGCAACTCACACTTTTCTTCTGCAAGGAGCTTGGCAAGGCCTTGACCTTTCACAAGTTTTGCTGGCTTGATCTCGACATCAAATTCAATTAACTTTGCTATCCACTTACTCCTTTTTGCATCTATGTCAGGTTGTATAAGAACATCTTTAACCGAGCTTGAAGGTACATAAGCTATTACCTTGGCTTGAAGAATGTAAACTCTGAAGGCTTTTAATGACTTGATGAGTGCATATGCTTGTTTTTCCAATGGTTCATACTTCACTTTAGCATCTCTCAAGACTTTATTGAAGAAGGCGTCTGGCTGCTCCTGATCATCAACATTTCTCTGCAATAGTACAACTGCAATTCTATCTTTTGAAGCAAATGACAAGATATACAACTCCTTGTCAAAGTTAGGACTAATTAAAATAGGGGCTGTCACAATGACTTTTTTGATAACATTGAAAGAGTGTTTAGCTTCTTCGGTCCATCTTACTTCATAATTCTTTCTTAACATACAAGTAATGTGCTTTGTAAGTTCTGCAAAGTTTGTTATAAAACTCCTGATAAAGTTTATAGTTCCAAGGAAAGACTGAATATCCTTTTTTGATCTAGGAAGAGACAATTTTTTAATAGCTTCTACTCTTTTTGGGTCAATCCTTACCCCATCAGCTGAAACAATATGTCCAAGCAATTTCCCTTCTTTAAGTGCAAAATTAGATTTCTTAAGATTAAGAGAAATGCCATACCTTCGACATTTTAGGAATGTCTTTCTCAAGTGTTGCAAATGATGTTCATGGCTTCTTGAAAAGACAGTTATGTCATCAAGATATATCAAAACAAATATTTCTTTCTCTCCAATGAAAGCAATGCCCATTGCCCTCTGGAACTTTGCTACGACATTCATCAATCCTAATGGCATCTTTTCGTACATAAATGTACCCCATGGAGTGGTAAAGGCAGTCTTTTCTATGTCATCCAGATGGACAACAATCTGATTGTATCCGGGGAATCCATCAATAAAGGACATCACACTTGATCCTGACAACTTCTGTAAAATGTGTTCCATCTTGGGCAGCGGGTAGTTGTCTTTCCTAGAACATTTATTCAAATTTCTGAAATCCACACAAAGTTTGATCTCTCCATTTTTCTTTCTGACGGGTACAAGGTTAGCAATCCAATCGGATTATCTGAGAGGTATAATAATTTTGGCATCCAATAATTTCTTGATCTCTTTTTCCATGGTAGGCAGCAACATAGGACTGAAATATCTAAGTTTCTGCCTAAATGGTTTTGTATCTTTGTTTAAAGGAATCTTGTGTTGAATAATCTCAGTGTTGAATGTCTTCAAGTCATCATATTGCCAAGAAAAGATATCAACAAATTCTTTTAACAACTCACCGTAATTAGCCTTTTTTTCCAGACAGATGAAAAGCTAAGTTGACATATTTAGGATCTTGTTCACTGGCTACATTAAACTAAAAGACTTTTGAGTCCTCTTTCTTCTTTTCCAATTTGACAGCCACATCGTTATTATCAAAAAGATTTTCTAAAGGGACCAATCCTTCAGGGATTCTGTTAGTGGACAATTGAACAATTTCATGTGCTCCAATTTTGTTTCTGAGCTTTGGCTTCTCAGCTTCTTCATCATGTTCATTTTCAAAATCAATCTGCAAATATGAAAACTCATCTATTACTGCAAGAAATCTAGTGAGTTCAACATCATCTTCAAAAACCTTCCAAAACTTTACATTATAAGGGAGTGATGGCCTATACTTTACTTGGATTTCGTAATTCAATTTATGGGGTAGAGGAGGTATAAAAGCACAGGCTGATACAACTAATGAATCAGCCAATTCATTCATAGCTCTAGGTATATATGAAATCTTGAAATTTGTAAAAGTATGAATTTCTATCAAAACTTCATCCCTATAGGCTTTCAGCCTAACATATTTGGCCTGGAAAGATTTGTTTACTTGATGAATGATTAAGTCTACATATCCAAATACCCATAGTCTCTGAATCTTCATCTCTTTGGCTGCATTTAATCCTAGGAGCAACACCTCATACTTTGCAATGTTGTTAGTCACTTGAAAATCAAGTTTAAAGGACAAGTGAGTAGTTTTATTTGAAGGAGAAATGAATACCACCCATGCTCCTGCTGATTCTTTAGTACAAGCGCCATCAAAGAACATGGTCCAAAGGTCATCTTCTGCTACTTCTGTGGACTGAATTGCGGGCTTCCTAAGAAACAATGAATTTGGTAATGAATCATCAATTTGTAATATGCAAGATCACATACCTATGTCAACTGAGTAAATAGGATGGTTGGCTGGATTTTGTTCATCACTGATGACATATGAAAGATGTGACTCCCTGTATAGTCTTTTGTTTACTCCTCCCAAAACATGGATAGTAGCATATGAAAGATCCATTTGAAGAGTTCCCCCTAGCCTCTTCATCCACGATCTTGATAACAAACATCCAAATTTAGGCGATATCTCTGCTACTACTACATCCATAACCATAGTTTTCATAGATGTCTGGGTCAAAGTTACAACCAAGTCCTTGATCATTCCAAGACATTTAACTTTCTGAGAGTCAAATGAGAAAAGATCATGGTAAGACTTGGTAATCTCTAATCCAAGCTCATCCATAACTACCTTTGGCATTAAGTTGTGAGAGGCTCCAGAGTCTAACATACAGTTATGTAATGTTTTGTCATGAATGTTCAGAGAGATATAAAAAGGTGGACAACTTTCATCTCTATCTTCTATCATTTGGCCTAAAACAATGGTTGGCTTGTCATCATATATATTAATAATATCAGCAGAGGGGGATATGAACTTGGGGTCAAGAGTTTTGAGGATATCTTTCTTGAATGTTTCATTCTTCATTAACTCGACCAAAGGGATGGGGATTTTAATTTTCTATATTTCAGCCTCAAAATTAAAAGAATAAGAGGTTTTATCAGAAAATTTTACCTCATTTGAAGGAGCTTTCAAAACACTTTGCTGGTCATTAGGGGTTTGATTTTTCTGAATTTGTTTCTTGGCAGGGACAATGATCTTCTTTGGAGGAGTAGATGTGTTTACCTTTGAAGAGGTTGTTTGTTGATTCTATGGTATCTGATCCTTTTGCTTGACAGGGTAAACAATCTTCTTAGGAGAAGCTGGTGCATTCTGTTGGGCAATATTTGACTTAGATCTGAGATTATATCTATTCTTCTCTTCCATTTGAAAAATACCATTATCAACAAAAATTTCATCTATCTGTTCTATCATTAATGCCTCTTCATAGTCATGCTGTGTCAGATAAGACTTCCCTGTATCATCCCCAACGCAGTGAATATTATCCTCTCCATCTTCTTGATAATCACCTTCATCTTCATCCATCACGACATTTTGAAGAGGAGCCTTTATCCTCTGATCCTTAGTAGGATTTCTCTCTCTCTGCAAAATCTGCATTGGTTGATTATTTCTTCTAAAGTTGTTTGGATTTTGACTTGGGTTTCTATTTGCATAATCATAAGTACCCCTTCCCTTGATAGGTTGCTTGTTTTCAATTTTGAGTTTAGATATCTCAGAGGTTAAAGACTCTAACATTTTAGCCATCTTGTCTAATTTTGGATTAGTATTGGATGAAGAGGAAGATTCATCTCTTGGCTTTCTTCTATCAGTGTTTCCCTTCAACTTATGAGCAACCAATATATTTGATTCCACTTCAAGGGAAAAATCTTGCATCAGAGATAGTGTAGGTGACCTCCTTTTTCTCAACAACAAATAGAATTCTAAATCAAATGAATTGGCATATGCGATTTTGGCAGAGGCATCTGAAGGCCTTATCTCAACTGGTATTTTACTGTACATTCTATTGAACCTTTTAGTGAAATCAGAGTCTGATTCACCATTTTCTTTCCTTAGATTTCCAAATTCAGTAATATAGTACAAAAAATCTCTTCTATCACCCCAGTGTTTCAAAAAGATATCATCCAATTTCTCTACGCCATATATTGAACC
This sequence comes from Picea engelmannii, assembly GCA_009831015.1. Taxonomy (NCBI): domain Eukaryota; kingdom Viridiplantae; phylum Streptophyta; class Pinopsida; order Pinales; family Pinaceae; genus Picea; species Picea engelmannii. Next base: position 555,485 of record ML777454.1, on the reverse strand, counting down.
AACAGGAAGTTCTTTGAACCACTTCCTATCATGGCCATCTAAGCTTTGGACAAAAACTCGGGTCCAAACATCTTCTTCCTCAATGTTAAGGTTTTCTGCATAACTATAAAAGGCCTCTATATGTTCTTCAACAGTCACATCACCTTCACCTGTGAACTTGGGCATGTACTTCTGATAGTCTCCCATCGACATGGTTGATACTGGATTTGGAAATATTAGTGGAGCATACCTAGTAGCTAGGATTTATTGCATCTTGGTCAAAGGAGGGGGTGCATCCATAATGATTATGGGTGAGAGAGGTGATAATCTTTTCTCTGATTCCTTAGCACTGGGGGAATTTAATTTTAAAGAAGGGGAATTCTTTGATGGGAAAGAAGTATGATATGAGGCTCTATAGAAATTTGCAAGTTGTTTAGCCAAGTTTTCTTCACCTTTAGCAGACAGCTCTTGAAGAAGATGTTCTACAACAAGGAGGCTAGTGTGAATATTTATATGATCTTCTTCCTGCTGTGAATGAAAGGACTCAGGAGAGGAATAGCTATGATTTCTTTCTAGGGTCTTAGATGACTCTTCAACCAAATTTGAGTCTATCACTTCTCCAACAATGACATTTTTCTGTTGATAAGAAATAATTGATTCTTCTACAGTGGTTACAGTTGCTTTTTCACTGACAATCTTAGTGGAAGAAGATTCAATGTTTTCTGTAGTAGATTTCTTAGAACTAAAAAGAGGATTACCTTCAGTGCCTGATTTTGGATTTTGACCTTGGAATGATCTTCCTCTTCTGAGAATTAGTTCTAGGTTGGGAACTGGTGTGACAAGTGATTCTTGTGGATTCGCCCTGGTACTAATCCTCTTTGGAGCCAGGATGAACTTGTGGAGTCGCTAGATAGATAATTACAACCAATGTATAGTCTAATATTTGTCTATCATCAAAGATCAACTCTGTGTTGTATCCCAGGAAAGCTAAGATCTAGTCTCGTATCCCCGACAATGACGCCAATTTGTTATCTCTCCATGAAACTCTTTGAGGTTGTAGGTCAAAGATGCTTGGTAACTTTGAAGAAAACTTGTTTTTGTGTTTTTATGTATGTGTGGATCAATGGGTTAACTCAATTACAATATGGCACTCAGACAATAAAATGAAAATCAAATGAACCAATGCTCTCAAGGATTGATGATCAGATGATAGCTTTAAATGGGTGAGTTTTTTTTTTTTATAAACCAAATACAAAGTGTAGGGTTTAATAAACAATGATAAGAAACTTAATATCAAGTTATGAGATAACCATCATTCTGTAGCTAAAACAACTTAATAGAAAGTACATAAGAAAAATGAGAAACTAACATCAATAGAGAGAGAAAATTGTGATTTGTATTATCATAGTCAAAGTTTGTGTACAACATAATATAGTCCTTTATCTAGAATCGAACCATGATATATGAAAAATATAGGCATTTATAGCCTTTACAGCAAGTCTAAGATCCTGAAAAACTGGATATAGATTTCTAAATATAGAAAGCAAAAAACTAACTGAATACAATAGGATAATTAAAGAACTAGTTCCTAGGAATCAAACTATCTTCTTATTTGATCTTTGACATCTGGTCTTCATCACTTCTATGTCTCTGATGTGTCATGGAGGAAAAGGCACATGTCTTCAGTGGCTGGAAATATTTCAACAACTGTAAACAAAACTTTAGTTGACCAATTAAACATTCAACCCTAAAATCTCCACGAATCTTTGATACTGACTGTTTCCTGATTTGGTGATTAATATTTTGATACTCTTTTACCCTTCAAATCACTCCAAAATTGCTTTGTTCAAGCTCAACTCTTCAAAATTTTCATTCTGCAGTTTCACCAACTATTTCGCCTTAGGATTTGCTAATTAGCTGATGAAACCTCTACTTTTCAACAACTAATTGGTTATAATTCCGTCTTCTGTGCTAGTGAAAGCTCTGTTTTGATAAAAAAGGAAACCTTTCATATTCAAAACTGTGGTTCCATAAAAAATCAGTGTTCATTTGATTTCTCTCCCTGCAAATTTATAGCAACCTGGGCCAACACCTATAAATCTGGGTGTGTGTTAATTTTTTCCTTCAATTTTTTGATTTTCCTCTTCAAGCGCTTAGCTAACCACCATAAGCTATTATAATCCTTTGTGATTTTCTTCTTCATGTTTTTGTCTTTAATGCTTTCACGTGCTATCTTCTCAAAAGATGCATTTGTCTTTGCAAAATTCTCTGATAAGGCTTTATATCTTTCCTTTATCACCCTTTCTAGAACCTCCTGCTGTGCTATTACCTCTTTCAACTCCCTAATCTTGTGTGATTTCTTTGATTTCTTTGATTTCTTATTTCTTGAGGTTTCACCTTAATCTTTGGGAGTAAAAGCTTCACAATCCTGTGTACTTTCCATGAAGTGCTCTGGACTTTTGATGGCTGGACTTTCATCTTCCTTTTCTGGTTCTGTATCTGAATTTGTGTATGGCATATTTATAACATTTGTCTTTTTCACTGTGGATTGCTCTGAGTTTGTTTCAAAATCTAGTTTCTTTTTAGCTTTCTTGGGATTTATGCTAGAATTTCTATCCTCTGGTGGTTTTGGGAGAGCTCTCCTCCTCCTTGAGCTGCTTTGAGGAGTTGACTGCTTCTTTCTTGCTTTCTTATTTTCATTTATAGGTTGAGTTTGGGTCTCAAAACCCTCCCAGAAGAGAAAGTGCTGCCAAGTTCTTTCTCTTCATCTTAGTTCTTCCAAAATGATCATTTTAATCAAGCCATAATGAAAAAGGGATTTTTTGATGCTTAAAGGTTCGACTATGATCTTATTACACACTTTGGTTAGGATCTTATGAAGAAAGAAAGGAAAATTTAGAAGGACCTTCCCTGTGAAGTGATCTATGAGTCTAAAATGATATAACATTAACTTGTCATACCTGCCCTCTGAGGTTAAGTATAATTGAATGCCTTTGAACAACTCTTGCCATTCATCTTCAAGGTAAGAAACATGGATGTTTTTCTTCCAGGTTATGCTTTAGAATTCTGTCTTGAGGTATACCCTAAAATCTAAGTTCTTGGTCATTGCTATTTTAAACCAACTTTGGCCTGTTCTGGGTAAGCTAGTTGCTGAAGCGATGGCAACTTCGTCAATTATCATTTCTAGAGAGCCCACGGTAGCTTTCTTTCCATCGTATGACTTTGCAAAGACTTCTGCTGTTGCCTGGTGATAACCTTCCTGTAACCTTTCCACATATGTCATACAACCTACGTCTAAGAATCACTTCTACACATCTGGATAAGACTACAAAAAGGATAATTTATCTAACTCTTTCCTCAAAAGTAACCCTCCTTACTTCCTCTCCATCTGTGACTTGATCGTCGGTGGATTTTCACATGGTTGACACAGTAATATTCTTGATAAGGAAAAAGGTTGGCGCTGGTGAAAATGACCCTGTGTTGTCAATTGAAATATGAAACCTCATCATAGAAATCTTGAACACCGCGAGTTCAAAATAAGAAATGGTGATTTGATGTTGTCGGATGGCTGGTACTTTATTCTCTGTCTTCAATGATGATTGAGAGTTCGTCACCTCAAAACCTCATCTTGTTGTCACACAAATTACGTGAGCATGATTTGTCATGATGTACTGCTAAAACATGATGAAACAATATCATCATCATTTGCTTCCATTAGCTTGCCATGATGATTGTATGACGTGTGTCTGGCGTGTCCTTTTTGGGTTTCCGGAGTCATTGGAGAAAAATCCGTGTTAGCGATTTCATCGTCTCGCTTGCTGTGGGGAGTACACTTTAACCATTGAAACCCGAGGCTTTCACTAGCTAACTTCAACTTCAAAACATATGTTAGCTGTTGAAAGTCTTTTTCTCAAATTTTTGAAAAGACCTTTGGAGGATCAATTTATTTCTAAGATAAAATCTTAAATCCTATGTTTTGACACTTCTAAATTCTAAAAAATTATATAGAATCCTATTAATGACCATGCTATCACCTACAAAATGGAACAAATTGACTGATTCATTTTGGGAGATAACAAGTACCATACTCTTTTTATGTATGCAATGGTAGGGCATAAATGAGTAAGATGATCTCCCTTGCAAATATTACAAGGAAATATAGTCTTGCATCCTATTTGTCTAGGTTTCTTAATAGTATCAAGGCCCCCAATGTTTTTATCATTGGCTAGTATCTTTCTCCCTTGCCTTTGTTTCATTTTCTTATGCTTCATATTCCTATTCCTTTTATACTTGAGGGTACTAGGTGAGTGAGAAGTTTCAATTTCACCATATGATCCAGAAGGAGAAGAAACCAAAGGTTCCAAGTTATTTTTATGCTCTTGACATAAGGGGATTACTTGGGAAGCATCATGATAATTTGAGACATTTGGAGTGGACAAAACCATATTGACAACCCTACAGTGAATCCAAGAAGATTCAAAGTAGTTATCATAAGAGTACCAACATTTCCAAATAGAGGAAAAGAAAAAGGATTCCCTTGTGAAATCATCCCTTGGTTGAAATCCTTAGGAACATCATCCATAACTTCTTATTCAATAGAAATAAATCTCCAATTCCTTCTACAAGGTTGAAAAATTACAATTGACACACACCTACAAAAGAATCTCTAAGACTTATCCAAGCAAACACACTCCTCCAAAATTCATCCCAAAGTGGTTAAGTCCTAGGGTCCAACTATTGAGAAGTTGAAAAAACACCGTTCAGAGGGCATCCTAGAATGATGAGGGCCCAAGTCCAATCAATGAAGATGTAATAAGTAGTTATAATAACCTTCAAGAAACAATCACCCAATGTGCAATCTCCCTTGCGATGATGAGAAATATCTAGGGTAGTTGATATTGAGGGTTGTTATCTACTTTAGGCACCATAAGCACTTCCCACTTGTAGTCTCCTATGTGTAACTTAGGAAGAGTAATTGTGGATGCTTCTTCACAATAAATAAGTAGGTGGAACAATTGAGGGTCAATATTTCATATTGGGAAAGGATATACAAGACTTTGTCTTGCAGCTAAAAATTCAATAGGAATTCACCACTTCAAGTAACATGCCAACTTATCTAAATTCCCCTATTATGCATCCAACCACTAAATAAGTGTCTGCGTGGGGAAGGGGGGGGGGGGGGGNGTTGGGTGGGTTAATCTCAACACTTAAATAGCTTTAACCTCATGTTTGTTTGACATCTATGTGAGAGACACTTTCTTGGAAATTATTCCTTGCTACTAAAGGGATTTAACTCTCAATTGGGGAATTTATTCTCCAATCATATAACCAAGGCCTCATCCCTAGATTAATGTTGGCTTTGTATAAAAATTAAAACAATTCTAGTTCATTCAGCTATGCATTGATTTTAATGGTTGCTTTTACTCAAAGGGATGTAGAAGTGAGAAAAAAGATGATGTTATTAAACAAAAATTACAAAAAGAGAGTGCTTGCAAATGGAAACACTGCTTTAAACTTAAAAAAGATACTTGACTTAAAAAACATTTTGAAAAATACCAAAAACCAAGCAAATCTTTTCAAAACCTAAATGCAATGCAATAATTAAAGAAAACTATTTCAAACTAGAGAAAGCAATGTTTTTGTTTTGTTTTCATGAGAACTTGAAAATGAAAACAATCTAATCTTTTCCTTTACATGTAGTCCCTTCACAATGCATCAAACTATCTAAGAGATCCCCAATTGAACCAAAAGTAAACATTTTTTATTTTTTACAATATTCAATTTTTATTTTACTAAGTTTAAAAATCTTCACCAACAAAATTGAAATGGAACACCCTTAATTAAAGACTACTAGACTTCTTAGCAAGGTTCAATACTTCCTAATTCTAAATAAAACTTCAAAATTAAAACAACAATTTTCAGGAATTGGCAATTTTTTTAGTCACCTATAGAACTTGCATGTTGATCGCTAAAGATAAACCTATGTTTTTCTGACATCTTGTAGCACAAGAAATCATAGGCAAAATAAATTTCTCACATGATGTGCAAGAGAAAAATGTGAGTGTGGGCGTCTGCCACTAAAATAGGTTGCAGGCATAAGGTGGAGTAAGAAAAAAACTAAGGCACAAACTCAAAACTTAAACTATTTTATTGATCCTAATGTTATAGGGACAAAAGCTAGCATAAATAGAAACTAAAATTAGTTTCAAAAACTAGATAATCTCAAGAAAACAACCTGAAAAAGAAGAATTCAAAGAATTTTCCTTAGTGGAGTCACCATTTTTGTTGAAGGGAAATATTTGTTATCTAAATTTCTACGATTCGATCTATATATTATAAATTCATAAATGAGAGGAAGAAAAAACACTTTGTGTGCAATTTGACCTTAGTGTCTATGAGAAACTTGGGCAGTGGATTATCTATCCCAGTCCGCCTTCTAGACCTACACACAAATCAAACAACTGGAATCTTCCTCAATTCCATTTTGGCATCATAAGAAAACAACACAAACTCACATGCATGAACCCTAACTAACTTCAAGTTTATTAGTTCACCTACAATTCATAGATTCAAATAACATTGACATTAGATGAATAATACAAGGAGTTGAGGTGGGTGTTATAACCCTATAATTCATAGGATCATTTGTTGACTAGAAATTTTTCACTCTGGGTGTATAGGTTTGCAAATAATATTTCATCTCTGCAAATTATTTTCAAGGGAAACAATGCACAAAATCCACATAATACACTTATCCTAAGTTTTGGAGAAAATATGACTTTGCACTCACAGAGTAAAGACAACACATAAATGAATGGTTTAGAGGCTGGTGCTGAGATCTATGGTCCACAAGCTTTTCCGGACCCCCCCGACCGTTCTACCTTTAACGACAGGGGGGGGTTCCAGAATCGGGTATAAAGAAGGCGCGCATCTGAACGGCTGAGAGGTCGACACATAGATCTACGGTTGAGATTGAATTCTGGACCCCCCCGACCATTCTGCCTTTAACGATTGGGGGGGGGTCCGGAGTGAGGCGGTTTTTCTCGACGGACCCTGTCCCCACGTGTCACCCATCCATTACATCAGGCCTTCTCCTCTCCATGCCACATCCTTCATCCACCTCTGTGCCACTCTTTCCCTTGTCTTTTCGTCCCTGAGCCACATCTCACCCATCACCCTTCCACGAATAAACCCACTTAGGATGATAAACAAATGATTATATTAATTGATAATGCTAATCAATTATTAATTAATTAAATTAGTAGTTAAATTAGTTTATTAAAATTAAAATGTTAACATATATTAAACATTAAATAAAACAAAATAAAAACAAAAAGTAATAAAAATATTAAAAAAAAATAATGAAAAAAAAATATAATAAAAAACATAAAAATTAATAAAACACAAAACATATATAATAAAACAAATATATAAAAACAAAATATAAAAAAAACAAAAAACAAAAACAAAACAAAAATATAATAATTAACATAAAACAAAACGTGAACAAACACATGTAATAAAATAATATTAAAAACTAAAAACAAAAACATAAAAACAAACCTACCTTATCCTAAGTCTACCCCACCCAAAAGCCCATGCACACTTTCATACATCACGCCCCATCCACTCACATCAAACTTTTTAATCAACGGCCGTTGAAAATTCTGGACCCCCCCTCACTATCCGGAGTTTAACGAGAGGGGGGTCTGGAATGGTAGTATACCAAAACCACCCCCATACATGTGTCAGAACCCTATTACAGCGGACCCCCCCCCCCCCCCCCNGCCCCCCCCCCCCCCCCCTAAAACTGCTTACCACCTCAGGGGGGTCCGGAATACCGCCTTCCTGAAGAAAAAAACGCCTTTTTCAATTTTGTTGCTTATTTTCTCCTATTCAACATGTCTTCGTCCGAGGCCGTTTCTGGGAAAATGAAAACGAATTTTTAAAAACCAAGAGAGGTTTTTATCTATAACGGGACGAAGAACAAAAATCTCTCTAATTTTTTTCACAGGTGCCACGAAGAGGGTGAATCGAAGCCATCTTCGAGGCCCTTTTTTCCATATTTTCGCTTTTCCGTTACAGTCCTGATTTTGTGGGAGCTGTTACGGCCAGTTGGGAACGAATTTGGAGAAACTGAAGGACGTTTTTGTCCAGAACATTCCCATATCCAATAACCACCTTCAGTTTTTTCCCAGGGGTCACCGTTGAAGATAAACACATGTCTTTTCGGACCCCTTTTTCACAGAAAACCGGTCCATCTTTCATGGCGGACAGTTCCAGATTTTGTGGGATTTGTGGCTATTTTTGGCCGAGGCGGTTAAAACTGACTCTTGAAACTTGTTGGGGGATCTACCCTATTTATTCAGAGATGATTTTTAATGTTATGGTTGATCAGTCGAGGACCATGGATAATTTTTTTTTGTAAAACAACTCGTTGAGCTTTTAGTGTTTTTTCATCAATTCAATGAGATAGTGCTATGATGCAGGGTTCTTGTGACTATTTCGACTGGTGATGTACATCCCTCTGTGTTAATTTGTTTCTCTATTATCATAATTAATGTTTTCCTCTGAATTATTCCAAGAAAATTAAGAACATAATTGGTTTTAATGCACCCTCTGTCTCTGGCTTGGTATAGTTTTTGTGTTTTCCACTGAAAATTAAACTTAGAATTCTTAGTTGCTCTGTGTTTAATTGGATTTCTTGACCTGTTTTTGTCTCACCCATTTCATTTAAATTGAAGGATCCAATGAGTTGTCTACCTTTCCCTGCAAATAGTAGCTTGTTGACATGGATTTTTGATCGTTCCTTTCAGTGACTCCATAGCCCATGTTTCTCTTATCTGCCTATACCCAATTTCATAAACAAACCCATGTTCTTCATAGATAGCCTAATATTCTCTTCAAACAAAGCTATATCATATAGAGAGATCTCTCTCTTAGTCTTGGAGGGCTAGATCCAAGACTCGAAGCGGTTTTGATGTTTCCTCTGTCACTGCCTCTTCAGCCTTGGGCAAATTACAGAGTGCTAACAATGGGTAGGGTGAGAAGAGAGATATTTATTCCAAGAATTCAAATATGAACAACAATATTTTACTTGATCTTGTTGCCAACACGTTCACCACCTGAGTTTACATTCCTCCAACCTTGACCACTAATCTGAATCATCTCACTATAAGGATTACAATCCTACTTTGATAGGGGAGTCAAGGACTAACTCAACAAACCCTACTCAAGATTGCATCAAGCTAGAAGAACCAGAGAGATTCTTCAGAAGAAGATGATTTAGGGAAAATAAAAAGTATATATTGAGTGATTTCTCTAGTATAAGGTGTTGTATTTAAATCCCCCTTTATCCTACCTTGAACCTCTTATTTATGTGGAAACATATGATTCAAGTAATTAGGAGTCAAGATATAGGTTGTACATGTGTATGATCTCCATGTATTCTACTTAAAACCTTTATTTTTTGTGCATTATATATTTTTTTAGGCCATTTTGAATGTGCTCATCGGATGCTTACTGGAAAATTATGAGCACAAAAATGTGCTCGAGGGTTGCTAACTAGCAACTTGCAAGCACATAAATGTGCTCATGGGTTGCACCACTAGAGGGAGTGAGCATAAGGAAAAAAGATATAAAAATTATCCAAAGGATTTGAAAACTATTAAATGAAATCATTAAGGTGGATTGGATCTACTTAATGGTCAAGGGTGACCAAATTCATTTAAAACATCATTATCTCAAACTGGTAGTGTAGTAAAATATGTAATGTTAGTACCATTGTCCAATCCACAAAGGGTGTGCTTGTAGAACTTAAAATTACTCCATATATTCTTCATGAAAACACTATGATTGTGATTTCTACCTGGCAATCTCTTTCCATAGGCATGCATGTGAGCCTCCCTCTTCGAAAACAAAGTTTGCATCCTTATCTTCTAGATCCACATACTTCTTTCATCTTCCAAACTGACACTCTTTTGCTTTCTATGTCTCTATTGGATGAGATGTTGAGTTTTGTCGTCAAATGATCCGTTATATTAAGACCATGTTATGTTCCTTGATGTTGAAGATGAATAACAAACAATATATTCAATAATATGATATAAATACCCCTTTACTTCACTAAATCATAAACCCTTAAAGCAGGGAAACACCATATAATAATCCTTTTATGAAAGGATAAACTCATGTTCAATAATCCTTGACATATCATAAGGAAGACTCCATCATTATTTATGTCAACCTAGAAATCCTTAACCCTAACAATTATTAGCCTTTGCAATAATGAATGGGCCATATTACATTTATTGCATGATAACTTCTTAGTGGGACTTACTTAATAATAACTAAATTAGTGGAACTAATCTACATTACATTAAATTAACACCATACTTGTACTATTTTAAACTCTAATGGGCCCTTTGACCCCCGTTACATTCCTTGGGGGAATCCCATCATTCCATCCCCCTTTGAAAGGCATTGCACTCAATGGTTATACTTGTGATGTACATCCCGAAGATAGGATCCCATGTATAGGTGGTGTTGGAAACACTGTTGTCATTGATTTCAAAGATAGGGGAAGACTACATATGTCCAAGATAAAGATTACAAGCCTACACATGTCCAAGATAAATATTGCAAGACGAAGGTTGTTGGAAATATTGAATTTGGATTTTTAATGACCAGTTTGGATACCCTATATTTGAAGGAGTTTTTACCCTACATACCTATCTCAAATGGGAGCACAAGTAATATGGTTGGAAATATTATTTTGATGCCTTTCCAACAATATATGGAATTCCCTCTAACTCCCTAGGAATAAGGAGATATGGTTTTTTTCAATCGACAACCCAACCAGAAAATTGAGGTCAACTCAACCAATATTTACAGGTCGGCCCTGAGAGTGGGGACATAATTATTATAAATGCAGTATATATGTGCACATTTAGAGAGAAACCAAGAAATATATCAATTTATGAGGTGTGAAAAAGTGATTTGAGGTACACTAAAGGAGCTATGATGTGTTTTTGGGATCTAAAGGTGTGTAAGAGAAGGCTAAGGGATTTTCTTACGATCTTTATTGTTCTCAAGGTGCGTGATGCTACCATGTGTGTTGTTTTGAGGTTGTGATGATGCAATGTGCACTATTCTAAGGTTGTGATGTTTTCGTCAAGGATTTTATTCTAGGAATGATGCTATGAGGCTCTCTAGGGCATGAATGCTATATGTGACTAGGTTTTGAAGGATTGTATGTGGAATGAAGCATGGAAGTGAAGTCAAAAGTACTGTGTATGAATATATTGGTTTTGTGTCTACACATATCTTGTTGAGTTGGTGCTCAGGTGAGGGGATTGGTGTCTCCAATATGTTAGTTCTTGCAAATATTGTAACAATAGGTTGGTGCCTACATGTGCTACTGAGTTGGTGCTCAGTTGAGGAGATTGGTGTCTCCAATAGGTTGGTACTTACATATTGTTGAGTTGGTGATCAATTAAGGATATTGGTGTCTCTATTAGGTTGATGCATACAATCTTTGTAACAATAGGTTGGTGCCTATATACATTTATAAAGATAATTTTATGGTTTTCTACCGATTGGGTTTCCATGTTAAACTCTATCCATTATGATTTGAGTTTATATGTGATTATTTTTTCTCAGATAATGAATGATTGATGAATAGTTAAATACAATAAAAAGTATCATATACTAATTCACCCCCCCCCCCCTCTTAGTGTAAGCATAAGCTCAACAGTTGTAATCAGATCAAGTTCCTTTTGAAAAAGTTTAACCACTAGAAGGTATATCTTAGGAGCACACATGGCTTGTCAAGAAGGTTTCTCCACAAACAAGGCTCCATTGTTTGATGGAAAAAACTATGCATTCTATTGGAACATCAAGAATTTATGGGTCATCACACATATCATGGGTTCTTTCAGTCGAGAGGTCGACTTACATATGGATATAGTCAGTCGAGTGATAGACCAACACACTACACCAGTCGGTCGAGTAGTCGATGTGTCTGTCGGTCGAAAAATCGACCAACAGTAGAAGATAGTCAAGAGGTGGATTGAATAACCCATAAATTGACTATGATTTGGATGCGTAGGCGATTGGGTCGAGCACACTTGTTGATTTGACTCGATAGAGCATATTTGGAAGATTCAATTCTAATAGCCAACAATTACATGTGGACAAGATCTTCTAGTTTCTATGGAAGTTGGTTAGATCTTGAGACTATAAAAGAAGACCCCTTGGGTCATTATCAACATGATGAATTAATATTGTGCAACAGATCTTGTGGATCAATATGTGCAACATGCACTATGATTTTCTCATCATAGTGCACTCTGCTTAAGTGTTGTAACGGTGTCTTTAGACACCACCTCTATCTTCGAATTTTTTTTGTTCCTCTTCGATTATCTATGACATTGTGTACTTTGTTTCATGTCATGTTCCACCCTATTCCCCAACATGGTATCAAATACGATGGTTTAAAACCTTGACCTATTATATGTAAAGCTTTCTAAGTTGGATCTGTTGCATAATTGACTCTAGGTAGGTGGTTTTCTAATGAGAACTTATTGAAACATAATAGTCTATCTAGATATCGAATAAGGCTTCGAAGATCAATCCATTTTTTATGAACAAATAAATTATGCAATATGGGCAATAGATATGAAAACCTTATTGAAGAGAAAATGACTATGGAAGTATATGAAGGTGGTGATTCCAAATCCAATATATGATCAGGTGAAGTTCGTTGTTGATAACAAGCAGGATGAGGCTGTAAGGGTCATCACGACCTACATCTCATGGGAGATTTGTTTTCACCTCAATGGAATCGATTGTATTCATCAAGTCTGGAAGAAGTTGAAGTCATTATTTGATCAAGCCAACAAGATCCATATCATGCAATATTTTTTTCTCTCTCGATCCCCATTCTTTTGAAAGAATGGAGAACTATTTGGCATGTGTCAAAGAACTCCGGTTGAAATTGGGTGAATGTGGAAATAACTATCAGAATAAGGATGAAAAACTCATCGAKCTAGTCCTGATGAATTTGAGAACACCATTCGATGTGTTTGTGTGGACTTTCCACACCAACTGGAAAACACACAAGGAATATGGTAAGGATTACACCTTTGAATATTTTTGTGGTCTTTTGATCACTGATAAACATAGAATTTTTAGATAAGGAAAGATTGGTGGTAAACACTAGGCCCACTTTCTCAAGGGAAAGGGAAAAATTTGTCCCAGGAATAGATGTCAATATGATACCTCTACACAGAAACCTGCATACCATGACCAGGGACCCCAAAGACAACCATAATGAAGTCAAAATAAAAATACATGTTAATGTTGTGGAAAGACTAGACACGTGGAGGAAAATTGCTATAAGAAGCAAGACAACTTAGAGGAGAAGGTTAAATTCCTTGAAGGATACATGCCCATTTTTCACCGACCCATTGATGATTTCACCTTCCAAGTCATAACTTCTCAGAATTTTTTTATCTCATTCTATGAAGAAAAAATGGATAATCGATGAGTCTAGGTGCACTCACCATATGACCAAGGATACGTCTTTATTCACGAGACCGGGGAGAATAAAATATATGTTGTTGATGATTTTTGTCTGGATGTTGTTGGTCAGGGTGATGTTTCTTTTCAACATGGGAAGATTGTTGATGTATATCATGCTCTAAATATCAGTGCCAATTTGTTGTCTATTTCTCAGTTGACACAGATAGGTAAGATTGTGGAATTTTGTCCAGATCAGTTCTATGTTCATGATTTGAAGAAAGGTAAGTCGATTGTCATTGGAAAGATTCTAGAACCAACAGGTAGTTTGTACAAGTTTCGTGACTTGACACGAATTGGAACTCGAACCAACTACAATTTTTTCTCACACTAATGAAAGAATTTGAATTTGGCATGAATGACTCAGACACTTGAATTTTCAAAGTCTGCAGGCACTGACAACTCATAACATGGTTGTTAGTTTTCCCAAGGTGTTTCCCCTTGAAGGAGTCTATAAGGGCAATGTACTTAGGAAGCATCATCGATCACCTTTCGACTATGGTAATGCGTGGTAAGAAAATAACCTACTATAAGTTTTTCACAGTGATGTATGTTGCATTAACTTACCTTCACTGGAAAGTGCAAGGTACGTTTTGAATTTCATTGATGATTTCTCTTGCTTCACATGGGTATTTTTTCTAAAGAATAAAAACCTTATCTTTGAGAAGTTCAAGGAGTTTTGGGCCTTTACTGAAAAGCAATGTGGTTCCCATCAAATGCTTGAGATTCGACAATGGTGATGATTATGTAAATTGACCTTCTGAAGAATAGCTTCTTCAATATGGTATTGACTAGCAATGGTTGGTTCCTCACACTCCTGAGCATAATGATGTTGTAGAATGTAAAAATCAAACATTTGTTGAAATGGATAGATTTATTTTGTAGGATAAATACCCACCTCCTCTTTTATGGGCTGAAGCGGTATATTGTGCAAATTGTCTTCTCAATCACATCTCGACTCAAGCTATTCCTTCCATGACTCCATTCGAACGATGGTGTGGGAATATCCTTAATTCAACCACCTCTGTGTGTTTGGATGTGTTTCCTAGGGTCACCTCCCTAATGATTGAAAAACTAATTTGGATGCAACGAGCCATGATTGCATCATGATGGGCTACTCCGAAGAGTCGAAATTCTATCGATTGTTTGATCCTGTTAAATGGAAAATCATTATCAAATAAAATGTACGTTTTGATGAGAATTCTTCTGGAGTTATGTTGTTGAAATCCTCTTCCATATTGATACAACATGATCCATTTGATGTTGTCTCTAACACTTGTGCTCTTGTTCCATTCTTCAGTCCTTCGACTGGATAGTTGAACTTTCTCCCTATTCTGACTAGACCATTGACCTTCAAATCAATTAGTCTGTCATCCTTTGTTTCAATTGGTCCGCCGAATGAAGACCCTCCGACTTCGAACCAACTTGATGACGTGAACTAAAGTTCACAAGTTTCTTATATACCCAAATGGGTTTCCAAGATAATTGAAGCTATTGGATTTGATGCTCGAGATGCCTCCTATGGACGACAAATTAGAAGTCAAAAGAAACATGCCAACGTTGCCTTGAATGGGAGCAATATATGAAGACTGGAATTGATTCTTTGTTGAATATTCATACTTTGGACTTGGTTCCCCAACCTCAAGGAAATAACATCGTGAAGTGTTGATGGGTTTACAGGGGCAAATTTACCTCTAAAGGTGTTGTTGAACAACATAAAGAATTCCTTGTTGCGAAGGGATTTTCTTAACAAGAAGGAATCAAATACACTAAAAAATTTCCTCCTGTCGCAAAGATGAACTATGTTCAACTAATTATTTCCCTTGTTTCTCGCTTTGGATGGGAAATTCATCAAATGAATGTGAAGAGTGCTTTTCTTCATGGAAACCTATCTGAAGAAATTTTCAAGGAACAACCACCCGATTTTGTGACATATTCAAACTTGGTGTGTCGACTCGAGAAGTCTCTTTATGGTTTGAAGCAAGCTCCCTAAGCTTGGTATGTTAATATGGACAATTTCTTTCTTCGACTTGGTTTCAAATGGTGTGAATATGATCAAAACTTGTATGTACTCAATATCAATGGAGGCACTTTGATTGTTGCAATATATGTTGATGACTTACTCATTACTGGAAATAATATTGATCTCATAATTAGATTGACGAAACAACTTACTCACTCCTTTGATATGACAAATCTTGGTACCCTGCTTTATTTTTTTTGGTCTTCAAGTATTACCACTTTGTGATGGATTTTTAATTTCCCAGTCTAAATATGTGATGGATCCATTGACACATTTTAAGATGGATGATTTCAAGCCTTGTGCTACTCCTTTTTAGTTTGGAGTGAAGCTCGCTAAAACCTTTCAAACACCCACAGTCAATGCTACACTTTATCGACAATTGGTCAACATTCTTATTTAGCTTACTAATAGTCAACCTGAAATTTCCTTTTCTTTTAGCATGGTTTTTTAGTTCATGCAAGACCCCAAATAAAGACACTAGGAATCATTCAAATGAATTGGTGATTATCTGAAGGGTACCACTCAATTTGGTATGAAGTATTGTCGAAGTTCAGATTCACTAGTCGGCTACACTGACTCCGATTGGGTTGGTGACGGTGACGATCATAAGTCCACTTCTGGCTATGTGTTTCGATATAGCACTGGAACTTTGGTATGGTCGTGCAAGAAACAAACGATAGTCTCATTGTCAACTATAAAATCAGAATATCGTGGCATTGGTTAAGTAGGTACTGAAGCAGTATGGATTCACCAACTTTTGGGAGAGCTTGGCCTTCTTGTTTAGACCTCAACTACAATCTACTATGATAACCAAATTTTTATATAGGTTGTTGACAATATTGTTTCCCACAGTATGATGAAGCACATTGATATGCATGCTCACTACTTGAGACAATTGGTTCATGAGAACATTGTCTCTCTTGAATATCGCGGAACCAAAGATCAACTTGCTGATATCTTCACCAAAAATTTAGCTGAAGCCAGATTTATCAATCTCTACATGATGCTTAGGGTTCAGGAAGCTGCAATTGACATAATTTCACCTACTAAAACTCCAGAGATCTGTGTTGATGGGGGGGTGTTGGAACATCAAGCATTGATGGTTCATCACACATCTCCTAGGTTCAGTTGGTCAAGAGGTTGACTTATTTATGGATACAAATGGTCAGGTAGTTGACTAGCAAACTACACTAGTCGGTTGAGTAGTCGACATGCATGTTGATCAGACAATCAACCAACAGTAAAATATAGTCAAGTAGTGGATTGACCAGCCAAGAAATCGTCTACGATTTGGATGCGTAGTAGGTTGGGTCGAGAATCCTTTTTGAGATGACTCAACAGATCGGATTTGGAAGAGTCAACTCTAACAATCAATGGTTACATATGGAGAAGATCTTTCGGTTTCTATGGAAGTTGGTTAGATATTGAGACTATAAAAGAAGACCCCTTGGGTCATTATTAACATGATGAATTGATATTGTGAAACAGATCATGTGGATCAAGATGTGCAAGATGCACTGTGATGTTCTAATCATAGTGTGCTCTTCTTAAGTGTTGTAACAATGTCTTTAGACACCACTTGCATCTTTGAATTTTTATGTTCCTCTTCTATTATATACAACACTATGTCCTATGTTTCATGTCATGTTCCACCTTATTCCCCAACACATTTTGTAGTATAAGGATGTAGACGTATATAATGGATCTTGGGTTTGATATTTGGAAATTAGTCATGAATGGTTATATAGTCCCAACAACTCCACCAACAAATGCAACTGGAAAGAAGACTAGTGACCATAATGCAAAATCCATGAATCTTATATTAATTCTTTTATAAAATTTAGAATTTGTCAAGGTGATGCATTGTGAATCGAAAAAATATATTTGAGACAAACTTCAAAACATCTATGAAGGTGATGACAAAGTGAAGAAGGAAAATCGCCAAACTCATAGAAGACAATTTGAGAGTTTAAAAATGGAAGATGAAGAAAATGTTGCAGCCTATTTTCTTCGAGTGGATGAAATTGTTAACACTGATTCAAAATGGATCCATGAAGGCCAAATTTTCAAAGTTCTTGGAATCATACAAAACTAGATCCATTGTGTAGGGCTGTCCGTGCTGATTTTGACCATATATTTTGTATTATGAAAATGGACACCATATGTGAAAGTTATCGTGATCTAAAGTTCAAGTCAAACAGAAAAAAAGTCAAAGTCAACATGTTAAAGTCATGATGATGTCATCATGACATCATGATGACATCAGCAGGGTGACATGGAAGCACCAAGAGCTGACACATGTCAATCAAATTTGGTGTTTTCGGGCTGAGTTGGACCAGTACAGAAGTGACACGTGGTAGTACGGATGTTGACATGGTAGGGTGACATGTGGTAGTACGGATGATGGTATGGCACTGTACGAACAATGACGTGGAACTATATGAATGCTGACAAGGAACTTTACAGACAATGATGTGGCACCGTATGGATGATGACATGGCAGTACATATGACACATGGCATATGACTAGATAGGCTGATGTAGTCATATGAATGACACGTGGCATATGATTGTGCAACATTGACATGGCTTAGGCCAATGGCAAGGTGACATGTGGCCCAATGAGGAGGTTCCATGTGGCACTTTCTGGAAGGTAAAAAATTTGGCAGTTCCACCAAATCTAGTGGTTACCACAAAATCTAGCGAAGATCCTCCAAATCTGGCAGAATATCGCTAAATCTGGCTAACTTTCGCTAAATTTGGATAATTGTCACTAAATTTGGTAGAGTCTGGCCTATTTAGTTAGGAATATAAATCGAGAAAAATGAGTTTTTTTGGCACGCCAATCGAGATTGTATGAATTTTATGGATCTGACAGGTCGTAGCATTAGGATTCGTGCCTAGGGAAGGCCCCGAGGGACTGTTCATAAGCAGGTCAAATTTATACTCAAAAGTTGTAGAATTTCGATGGGAGTCCAAATATGGATTCTATTTTTGCATCCAAATATCTGAACATAAAAGTTCTTACAGATCCCAAGATGTCAAGCCAAGCATAGTTGACTTCATACTCAAAAGTCTCAGATTTTCCTGTTCCAGCCAATGGTGGTGTCTGTTTCTATCTAGAAGTTGCAGATCTAAAAGGTGGTTTCAAGAGTTGTTATGTAAGATTTTCTTTTGTATTCTTAAATTATTGAATATTAATAAGAAGAATTCCCCACCGAGATAAAGGCCCAGAGATGTAGGAAAACTTGTGCCGAACTCCATTATCAATCTTGGTGTTATGGTTTGTTGTTTTTACTTCCTATATGGCTACAACTTATTTCATTAAGATTCTTCTCTTAATTCCTAAATGGTAAATCAATTCATGCATAAACTTAACCATAGTATTTAAAACATCAATTTTGGATGACGTGGTATTAGAGTAGGTTGACAGTTGGTTGTTTGAGTTTGCATGATTACCAGGGAAAAGCTAAGTCATGGTGAAGGAGAGCTTGTAGAAGGAGATCCCGAGATTGGATGAAGAAAGAGGACATCCCAAAGTGAGAGGATGACATCGGAAGAAGGACTTTCTCAAAATGAAAGAGAGTTTCAAAGAACTTTCTTTTCCACGTCGGAGATGTTAATTTTTCAAAACCCCAACCCAGTTTCAGTCTCGCTGATTTTTCAGCCAAATTTAAATGCCAAACTCAGTTTCATCACTATTTCAACATATGTTACAGCCGTGTTTCAGCATATACTCACAGCTGTGTTTCAACATATGACTCAGCACTGTGTTTCATCATATGTTACAACACTGTGTTTCAGCATATGTTACAACATTGTGTTTCAACATATACTCATAGCGGTGCTTCAACATATGACTCAGCACTGTGTTTCAGCATATGTTACAACACTGTGTTTCAGCATATGTTACAACACTGTGTTTCAGCATATACTCACAGCGGTGTTTCATCATATGACTCAACACTGTGTTTCATCATATGTTACAACACTGTGTTTCAACATATGTTACAGCGGTGTTTCAGCATATAAAAACTTAACAGAAAATAAACTTCAGAACTGAAACATGAGGATTCTGAACATCATTTTCAACGTAGAAATAAAGTATCAACAATATGAAAAACTCAGAAAATATAGACACAAAGATATTCGGTCTAACTTCGACCCTGGAAAAACCCACAAGGGGAAAACCAGTGAGAGAGGGCTTTGTATTATTTATGAGCTTCTGAGAAATTCTTTTACATCATATTCATCTTCAGATA
>ML777454.1:491357-535590 GCA_009831015.1 Picea engelmannii | reverse complement strand
TGTCTCTTTTCTTCAGCTCGACCTCTCTCTTGCTCTCTCTTGTTCTCTCAACAAGAATGCTTGAGCTCCTCTTGTTCTCTCAACAAGAGTGCTTCAACTTCCTTGTTCTTGGCATCTCACTAAGAACCTCTTGGCATCTCACCAAGAGTCTCTTGCTCTCTCAACAAGACTGTTGCTTCTTCTTACCCAAGAATGGGTGCGCCCTCTTGCCTAAGTCGACCTCATGAGGTAAGGTGAGGGGTTTTCTAATCTAACGGCTGAGATTAGATTAGATGGGTGGCTGAGATTTGGTGTCTCTTCACTCACCCCCACTTAAATCATAAAGTCACCTTTTAATTTGCATCTCACAAATTAAATGACTAGGACCCACATTCAGCACTTTCTCCCCCTTAGGCGCCTAGGGAAGAGAAACACATGCCTTGGTACTTTATTTTCATTAAAAATTTAACAGGAGATGGTAAAAGTGTTGTATGATGATTACTTGGAACAAAAGAGACCTTTTCAAGGAGAATATTCAAACGAAGACAAAAGTGAAGAAGGAGAGGACTCTCCTAAACCTACTCCTTCACCTCCTTCATATCCATCTTCTTCTTCTTCAAGTACAATCTCAGATACTACTTCTTCAAGAAAACATTCTCATAAACATAAGCCTGATATTTCATTACTTAAACTTGATGTAAAATTTGTTTTGCCTATGTATGATGGCAAAGTTAATGCTGAGAAACTTGATAATTGGGTTAGACAGATGGAGGTATATTGCAATGTGCAACAAATAAAATATGAGGTAACCAAAATCAGATTGACATCGCTTCATCTTGAAATCACAACTCTCATCTGGTGGCAAAGTAAGATGCAACATGGAACTCAACAAGTTGGTAAGATTTTTCCATCATGGCATGATTTTATTTCCGCACTTAGAAAATAGTTCTATCCTTTGGGGTATAAGGAAAGGCCTTTAATTGAATGGAAAAGTCATAAGTTAAGAAAAGGAAAATCGGTGCAAGAATATATAGATGAATTTCGTAAGATGGGTTTGATGTTAGATGTTCCATTGACTACATAAGAAACTCTTATGAAGTATATATGAGGTTTTCCTGCTTATATTTGTAATACTATATTTATGTTTGGACCTACTAATCTTGATGAGGTTTATGTTCAAGCAACATATATTGAAGCAGGGAAAACTGGAGTTGGTGTATCGGGGGAATCATCTTCAAAGAAGGATGGAAAAGGAAAAGGGAATGGGAAGAAAGCAAATTTAGTGACAATGAAGGAAGAGAAGCTCTCTTGCAAGCATTGCAAGAAAGAAGGGCACAATGATAAACATTGCTGTAAATTGCACCCAGAGAAGAGACCAAAGTGGTTCAAATAAAGGAAATGGAGGCAAAAATTTGCAACAACAACATGACCAACAGACTTGGGGTTAGATTTAGGTTATGAGTCTAACATTACAATAGTTGGTTTGACAGGTAAAATTGGTGATGGTTTTGATTCAAGAACTAAATTGTTTCATATAAGGGTCATAATGAAACATACTAAGATTGATACATTGATAGATAGTGGATCTCAATCTAAACATACTACTTCTTCAAGAAAACATTCTCATAAACATAAGCTTGATATTCCATTACTTAAACTTGATGTAAAATTTGTTTTGCCTATGTATGATGGCGAAGTTAATGCTGAGAAAATTGATAACTGGGTTAGATAGAGGGAGGTATATTCTAATGTGCAACAAATCAAAGATGAGGAAACCAAAATCAGATTGGCATTGCTTCGTCTTGAAAGCACAACTCTCTTCTGGTGGCAAAGTAAGATGCAACATGGAACTCAACAAGTTGGTAAGATTTTTCCATCATGGCATGATTTTATTTCCGCACTTAGAAAATAGTTCTATCCTTTGGGGTATAAGGAAAGGCCTTTAATTGAATGGAAAAGTATTAAGTTAAGAAAAGGACAATCAGTGTAGGAATATACAGATGAATTTTGTAATATGGCTTTGATATTAGATGTTCCATTGACTACACAAGAAACTCTTATGAAGTATATAGGAGGTTTTTCTGATTATATTCGTAATACTATATTTATGTTTGGACCTACTAATATTGATGAAGTTTATGTTCAAGTGACGTATATTGAAGCAAGGAAAACTGGAGTTGGTGTATCAGGGGAATCATCTTCAAAGAAGGATGGAAAAAAAAAGGGAATGGGAAGAAAGAAAATTTAGCGACAGTGAAGGAAGAGAAGCTCTCTTGCAAGCATTGCAAGAAAGAAGGGAACGATGATGAACATTGCTGTAAATTGCACCCAGATAAGAGATCAAAGTGGTTCAAAGAAAGGAAAGGGAGGAAAAAAGTTTCAACAACAACATGACCAACATACTTGGGGTCAGATTCAAGTGATGAGTCTAACATTACAATAGTTGGTTTGACAGGTAAAATTGGTGATGGTTTTGATTCAATAACTAAATTGTTTCATATAAGGGTCATAATGAAACATACTAATATCGATACATTGATAGATAGTGGATCTCAATCTAACTTAATTTTAGAAGAAGTGGTTAAGAAATTGGGATTAAACACTAAGATGCATCACAAACCCTATTCACTAAATTGGATAAGCAAAGATCATAAATTTCCCATAACAAAGCAATGTATAGTAAAGTTTTCAATTCCATCTAAGTATGTGGATGAAGTAACATGTGATGTGGTGCCACTAGAAACATGTGGAATGGTCTTAGGAATCCCTTATTTATATGATCACAAAAAAATCTTCTATAGGGAACATAATCTATATCACTTAACTAAAGAAGGAAATGAATATGTTGTACATGCTTATCACATAAAAGCAAATCAATCTATTCTAACAATGGAACAATTAAATAAGACAACTTATGCAAGCATTACATCTATAATTGTGCCAATTAAAACAATTGATATTAAGAATGAACATGAGATGGTTGTAGGATGGGAGTTCAATCATACTTCGCTTCAAGATAAGTTAATGTCGTGCAAGCCAGTCAAACATACGGGTTCAATTTCAGTCATATTTATGATGTTATCACTGCTAATGTTTTCTACATGGATGGTAGTGAATTCAATAAGATGTGAATGAGTTCAAATGGCTAACAAAATGCTTTCATTTTTCATGGTTATTATGCAATTAATTATGATGCGACAGATGCACAGGACAAAGTTTAAAGACAAAGGCCAAGAGGGGAGGCCTATCTCGCACTTGATGCTTGGTTAATACCCTTTTGGAGGACCAAAAGGTCTTAGTGGGAGGAGTGATCCAAAATGAATCCAGGAAGGCCAAAATTTCAAAGTTCTCATAATTCGACGAAACCGACGCCATTGCATAGGGCTCGTCATGCCGATTTCGATCATATAATTTTTCCAAAAATTGACACCATATGTGAAAGTTATCACAATTTGAAGTTCAGGTCAAACATGCAAAAAAGTCAAAGTCAAAGTCAACAGGTCAAATTCATGATGACGTCGACATGACATCATGATGATGTCAATAGGGTGATGTGGCAACACCAAGAGCTGATATGTGTCAGTGAAATTTGGGATTTTTGGATTGAGTTGGACCAGTACGAAAGTGACATGTGACATTGTACAAAAGTGACACGTGGCAGTACAAATGGTGACATGGAAAGGTGACACGTGGAAGTATGGATGCTGATGTGGCACTGTATGTATGCTGACATGGAATTGTATGGACACTGATGTGGCACTATATGGACGATGATGTGGAACCATACGAACGATGACATGGCACCATACAGACGATGACATGGCAGTATGGATGACACGTTGCAACTGACTGGGTAGGTTGACGTGGATGTACAAATGACACATGGAAAATGACTGTGAAACAATGATGTGGATCAGGCCAATGGGGAGGTGAAATGTGGCCCAATGAGGAGGCACCATGTGGCACCTTCTGGAAGGTAAAAAATTTGGCGGTTCCACCAAATCTGGCAGTTACCACGAAATCTGGCAGAGATCCTCCAAATTTGGTGGAATATCGCTAAATTTGGCTAATTGTTGCTAAATCTTGCTAATTGTCGCTAAATTTGGCGGAGTCTGGCTTATTTATCCGGTCACGGAAATCGAGAAAAAATGTTTTTTGGCATGAAAATTGAGACTGTATGGATCTGACAGAGCGTAACATTGGGATTCATGTCAAGGGGAGGCCTCGAGGGACTATTCAGAAGTAGGTCGACTTTATACTCAAAAGTTGCAGAATTTCGAGGGGAGTCTGAATATGGCTTCTGTTTTTGCATCCGAGTAGTGGAATAGAAAAGTTCTTCCAGATTCCAAGATTTTGAGCCAAGCATAGCCGACTTCATACTCAAAAGTCTCATATTTTCCCGTTCCATCCAATGGTGATGTTTGCTTTTGTCCAGAAGTTGCAGTTATGAAAGGTGGTTTCAGGGGCTGTTATGTAAGCCTTTCTTTTGTATTCTTAAAGCATTGAAGATTAATAAGAATCCTTCCCCATTGAGACAAAGGCCAAGAGACATAGGAAAACTTGAGACAAACTCTGTTATCAATCTTGGTGTTATGGTTTGTTGTTTTTACTTCTTATATGTCTGCAACTTCTTTCATTAAGCTTCTTCTCTTAATTCCTAAATGGTAAATCAATTCATGCATAAACTTAACCATAGTCTTTAAAATATAAATTTTGGATCAAACACCATCAAAGGACTTGATGAGGAGGTTGAAGAATCAGTGGTTGAGAAAAAGGTGCTTAGGTTTCTCCACTTAAGATTTGATGCCAAAGTCTCTACCATTGAATAAATGAAGGATCTAGAGAAACTAATGATAGATGAGTTGCATGGAATTATCATTGCATATGATATGAGGAGAGAAAAATAAAATCCAACATGGAAGGAAGCAAATTTCAAAGCATCAAAGAATACAAAAGGACACAAATTCTATGATTTTTCCAACCATGAATCAGATATAGAAGAAGCACAATCTGTGAGAAATAATAAAACATGATCTGGAAAACACAAAGGTAAGCTACCTTTCATATGTTTTAATTGTGGTAGAGTAGGACATTTTGTGGATAAATGTCCATATTCAAAAAGGGAAGACATTGATGATGAGGAAAATAATTTTAAAGAAGAATATAACAATAAAATCAAACCTTATAGACATAAAAGAGGAAAATATACTAAGAAGAACAATTTTTACTCTAGAGAGAACAATATCTTGTCTGAAGAAAGTCATGGATATGTTTCTGATATTGAAAAAGAATAATTCCTCTTCATATCCATGGATGCAAATTCCATTGATAAAGAAAATGAAGACAATAAGAAAGAAAAATCAGAAGAAGAAGAATAAGAAGACATTGATGGGGAAGTGAATCTTGAAGCAGAGCTCATTAGTTCCTTATAAGAAATAGACAAACTTAGGAAAAATAATAGAAAATAGAAAGAGCAATTGCAAAAATATGAAGAGGAGGATCATGATAGTGAATAAATAGAGAAGACAATATCATCCCGAAGACTCAACTAGAAGAGGAAAAAAGGATAGAATAAGTGATGAGAAGCCATCTAAAAGAAAAGGAAGAAAACTGCAAGAAGTTAGAAGCTGAAATAGTTTCCTTAAGAAAGAAACTAGAGAAAACAACTGATCAGTTGAATATAATCTCAAAGTTTGGAAAGAGTGTTGAAATATTAGATAATATTCTTAGTTTCCAAAGTTCACCATTCTTCAAGACAGGTCTTGGATAAGATGAAAAACAAAAGAAACCCAAGGGAGATGCAAGCAATTAGGTCACAAAGCCATAAGAAAAGGAAATTAAAGAAAAATCTAAAAGATATGTCAATATTCTCAAAGGCTCCATCAACAATGAAAGTAACACCAGGAAAGGAAATGAAGACCAACAAAAATATGATTCTTCCCACAAGAATGAGTTTAGAAGAGTTGTTCCACTGATAATACTTTTCACAAAACGATACCAAAATCTCTTTCTTGGCTAATTTTTTTCTTGCAATAAATTTGGTCATAAAGAAATAGTTTGTAAATCCAATGATGGAAGTGATCATGTGAGAGATATAAACATAGGTTCTTATAAAACCACAAAGTATTATTATGTGATAAACAAAACTAGAATTTCTCATGGGTTTGTTGATAGAAACTACAATTCATTTTCTCCCCTACTTGATTACAGTGTTGAATTTTATAAGTGAAATAAATATGGGCACATAGACCATAAATATAGAAGTAACATAATAAATAAGGAAGACAATGTTCTTTCCAAACATAAAGAAGAATACACAAAGGCATGGAAAAGGAATCAAGAGGAACAAAAGAAGGAATAATGTGGATTTACACTTTATGCTCAAAATGAAGGGAACCAATGATACATTGATAGTGGATGTTCAAAACACATAACAAAGGACCAAAGGAATTTTCTCACTTTGAAGTAAGAAAAATGAGGTAGGGTTACTCTTGGAGATAATGGATTTGCAAGGATAGTTGGAAAAGGTATTGCCGGGCCTGATAATGGAAATACTAAGACACAAAATTCCCTATATGTTGAAGGGTTAAAGAACAATATTCTAAGTGTCAGTCAAATGTGTGATAAACACTACAAACTCACATTTAATTCTAAAGGGTGTGAGATAAGGAAAGTAGCTTCAGGAAGATTAGTGGAAAACACAAATATAACCTCAAACGATGTATACATACTCGATGAAGTCAAAGAAGAAAAATATTGTATGGAATAGAAGATGGGAGTGATATCCCTCTCATCTCGTTAGTAAAGGAAGAAAAATATTAGGGGGGCATCCCTTTGCCATTGATTTCAAAGGGGGAGAAGTTGAAGATAAACGAACAATTGTAGACACAAGGAAATTTGCATACATGGGGAGTATTAGAATTGACTAAGGGTTTCCATCAATGAAAAAGGGGGAGATTATTGGAAATATTGTTGTCATTAATTTCAAATACAAGGGGAGACTATAGATGTACAAGATAAATATTACAAGACTACACTTTTCCAAGATAAGTATTACAAGCCTACAAATGTCCAAGATAAATATTTCAAGATGGAAATTGTTGGAAATATTATTTTTGGATTTTTATGATCAGTTTGGATACCCTATCTTTGAAGGAGGTTTTCCCCTACATACCTGGCCCAAATTGGAGAACAAGTTATATGGTTTTAAATATTATTTCGATGACTTTCCAACGATATATGGCATTCCCTCTAACTCCCTAGAAATGAGTAGATATGAATTTTTCCATCTGCCAACCCAACCAAAAAATTAAGGTCGATTAAGCCAGTATTTACAGATCGACCTTGAAAGTGGGGACATAATTACTATAAATATAGGAAGATGTGTGCATTTGGAGATAAACCAAGCAATATATTAATTCTGAGGTGCACAAAAGTGATTTGAAGTGCGCTAAAGGAGTTGGGGTGTCTTTTTGGAATCTAAAGGTTTGCAAGAGAAGTCTAATGGATTTCTTGGGGTCTATATTATTCTCAAGGTGTGTGATGCTGCCATGTGTGATATTTTGAAGTTGCGATGTTACAATGTGTTGTATTATGAGGTTGTAATGTTGTTGTCAGGGATTATATTTTGGTAATGATTCTATAAGGCTCTCTAGGGAATGGAGGCTACATGTGACTAGGGCTTGAAGGATTTTATGTGGAATGAAGCATGCATGTGAAGTTATAAGTACTATGTGTGAATGCAAATATTTATTTGGTGTCTACACGTATCTTGTTTATTTGGTGTTCAGGTGAGGGGATTGGTGTCTCCAGTAGGTTGTTTCTTGCAAATCTTATAATAATAGTTTGGTGCCTATAAATGTTGTTGAGTTCGTGCTTAGTTGGGGATATTGGTGTCTCCAGTAGGTTGGTGCCTACAATATTTGTAACAATAGTTTGGTGCCTATAGAAATTTATAAAGATAAGTTCATGGTTTTCTCTCGATTGGGTTTCCATGTTAAACTTAGTGCATTATTATTTGAGTTTACATGTGATTATTGTTTCTCAGCTAATGAATGATTGATGAATGGTTAAATAAAGTAAACAGTATCTTATAATGATTCACCCCTCCCCCCCTCAGTATACACATAAGTTCAACAGGTGGTTCCCTCGATGCTAAGAGTGGATTAGTCTAAGAAGTGTGTCCATAAGGGTCATATCTATAAGCCAGGGTCCCATGCATGGGTGTTGCCTTCAAGCTTGAGAATCAAATCATTTAAGAAATGCATCCATAAGATCAGATCCTAGGGATTGGTGTTTCCCTATATGCTGAGAATGAAGTAATCAAGAAATGAATACATAAGCCTTTTCCCATGTATAAGTGTGCATGTTGGTTCCCCAATAATGACACATGAAACTAATGAATGGTTGAGTGTTTTGTTGAATATGATCACCATTTTCATATGGATCAAAATATATTTCCACCAAGATACTAGGACCATCCATAGCAAAAAAATCATCCATGTAATTGCAAAATCTTGGTTGTGGATCTTAAAGAAAAAATGTTATTGAAGAATATTGTAGCTAAAAACCTGTAGTTACAATCAATTCATGCTTGTCCTCAATGATCTTGACTTCATCTAAAGGAGTAGATTCAACAAAGAAAGTAGTTGTAGTCACATAAATAAAATATATCCTTACACCATTCATCATTAGCCTCCTTTAAAATCACACTAGGTAGATCTATCAATTGTATACTCCCCTTTGATGACCACTATGATGTGATTTTCCACCAATGTCTCTAAAATACGTTGACATAATTCCCTTCATGCCATCTATTGGTTTTGCCAAGGTTTTGCATATGCTATTTAAAATGGTATAACTCCCTCAATATGACTAAGAAGTATATCAAATATGTTAAATTGTGGCCATTGAAGTGCTATTTCACTTGGCTTTGGTTTAGCTTCAATACAATTATCACGTCAAGATTTATCTACTTGAAATACCTAGAATAAAGTCGTGGCTATAATAAAAATTATTTTAGATTGACGACATATTCACTTCAAGAATTCCATTTCAGTAATATCTTTTTGAAATTACATATTTTTTGGAGGAATTCAGATCTACAATTTGTTTCTTCAAATTCTACACAAAAATATTTAGAAATTGATTTAAGTGTCGTGGCCCTATTTTTCCTCATGAAAAAATTCAAAACAAAGAAAAATAAGGAAAGAAAAATTCTTCCCCTTTTTTCCCAAGAGAGTGCACTGATACCACTTATTATGTTCCTTAGAAAATAAAATGATTATAAACTATTTATGTAAGAGAAGATAGAAATGGGAAACACTCATACATAGGGACTTGACTTATGGATATATCTCATAATTGTAAGCATTGAGGGGAAATATTTTTGAAGGAGGATGGAATAGTGGGATCCTCTCCAGTGATGTAATAGGGGTTAGAGGGCCAAGTAGAGTTAATAAAAGTATAGGCATGGTGGCCATTTCATGTAATGTCGACTTTGTCCACTATGATAGTTATTATTAAATAAGTCCCACTTGGCAACTATCATGTAATAAATGTAATATGGTCCATTCATCAATGTAGATACTGATAGTGGTTACAGTTACGGGTTGTTGGGTAGCTATAAATAAGGATGAATTCATCCTTATGACATGCAAAGTATTGTTATTGTATTGGATAATTTCTTATTTGAAGATTCCCCGCTCTAAGAGGCACGCGAACATGAGTTTATCCTTGCATAAAATTATTATTATGTGGTGCTTCCTTAACTTAAGGGTTTTATGAAATAAAGGGGCATTTATATCATATTCATGGTTATATGTTTGTGAATCATATCCATATCTACTAAATAACATAACACACCGTGATTTTCCACTTGACACCTCACAATAGTGGAATCCTACACACACCAACAACAAAAAAAACATGGACCATTAGATCTCATCATGCTTCCAATATCATATTATAGGAGTTACAACTAGCACTATCTATTTTGGGATTAATAATATCTTTCGAATAGATTGATTCAATTGGATTTTAAAACTTCTCTTCAAACATACCTCCACAAAATTCTTGGATGAAAGGCATCATACTATTTATAATAAATAATTTTTCTAGACCACATGTAAATTACTATGAAAAATGAAAATTTAATGTAGAGAATCCACATACTTTATAGTAGTTCAATCACCATCAAGTCAATATCTTGAAAGAGATCCAATCTGGCTACTTACACCTATGAATTTAGAGACTTCTTTTACACACACAACGTGATGATTCAAGGATGCTTGTTCTCATTAAATAACAATTCTTTCTTCAAGATTCTATGAGTAGAGTTTCATCTCATAATGATAAGATAGAAACATAATTCAATTGGCACTTTGACAGTGATCTATTGATTGTATTTTTTTATTGAAATATGGAACATATAGGGTTTCAACAAAATCACTAGAATCAAGATATGGAATTAATTTTTTCCCTTTAAAAAACTGCATTCAACATTCACTCCTTGTAGCAAGAGTTTTACAAGGGATAATAGTTGGAAAGGGACTGTAGTATCAAATGAGTGAAAGTTTAATCTTGTGATCTCTTGAGGGATCATTGGCTTCTTGGAAAAAATCTATGTTAATCTTTCAACCATGTTTTGGATGCATCTATTGTTGGTGAAACTTGTTTTCATTCTCATCATTTAAATCAAGATTGTCTTTTAACACACATAGACCATCAATGAGACTTATTCCACATTTATGAAAAAACATAATAATAGGCACTATATTATGTAAAGGTCTAAAATATAAGATAACAAGATAGTCAATGAACATTATAACCTTGTATCTTGTGACGTGCGTGAGAAGCTAGATCCGGTTTACCTTTCCATATAGATCTACCATGTTGAGAACATACACATAATGTCCAATGAGACCCTTAAGACCATAAGAGTTCTAATACCAAATGAAACAAATGGAGCTAATTATATGAAACTAACGATTAACATATACGCCCTCAAATGGGGTGAAAACTGGTGAACATGCGTGCTAGGCAGTTAATAACCCAATACAACATGAATTCCTCCACAAGGAACTATGTGTTGGTTTTGGAGCTTGATTATATTCCTGGTTCAGAGGTTTGTTTGATCTGTGCTTGGACCCCTTTCCCTAACGGAGGGGTGTGGGGGGGATTCCCTCGCCCACAACTGTCACCAGGGGGTCTAGGGGGGGGGTGACGAAAACTTTTGTAGCCCCCCATGGTGGGGGATTCGGGGGCAGTGCCCCAGAAGAGAAATATTAGGAAAAATTACCTTATAAAATATTGTAGTTTCATAGTCAATCTAGACCGTTCATTATAAGGTCGCAGATATGATGGTAGAAGTTATTTTTAGGGTTTTTTTTTCCATAGAAGACAACCCTATTTTATGAGGGAATTTTATTACGATCGTGTATGATTGTGATTATTGTATTCTAAGAGAGGAGGCTGTGAGAGAAAGAAGAGGAAGTTACAACAGGTGTGTTGTAGGTTGTATCCATTCATTTTGCTGGATAATAAAAAAGAAGGACCTGATAATTTCTCTGGTGGACGTAGCCCACACTGAGTGAACCATGTATATCTGTGTCTCTATTGTATTGTGTATCTACTGTATTTTATTTCTGCATTTATTTTATTTTATTTCCTTGTGATCCTATTTTTCTAACAACTGGTATCAGAGTGAAAGGTAACTCGTAGGAAAAGAGGGTTCCTGGTTCGAGTGGGAGCAATGGCAGAAGATTTAAAGTCTAGGGTCGAGAAATTTAACGACCAAAACTACGAGTTATGGAATATGTATATGGAATATTATTTATATCAAAAGGATCTATTCCTACCATTGGGCGGAAGAGAAAAGCAACCGATGACCATGAAGGACACATAATGGGAGGTTCTTGATAGAAAGGCACTAGGAACGATACGTCTAAGCTTGACAATGTCGATGTATTTAAATATTTCAAAATAAAATACAACGAAGGAGCTGATGGATGCATTGGATAAACTGTATGAAAAACCCTCGACGTCCAATAAGGTATTTCTAATGAAGTGATTATTTAATATGAAGATGTCAAAAGGTGGGTCTGTTGTAGATCATTTAAATGAATTTAATAAGGTTACTAATCAACAAATTTCTGTAAAAGTGGACTTTGATGATGAGGTCAGGGCTCTTCTAATATCGTGCTCATTGCCAAAAATATGGAATGGCTTGGTCATGGCTGTAAGTAACTCTGTCTTTGGTTCAAACACTTGAAAATTTGATGATGTTGTTGGTGTTATCCTTAGCAAGGAAATGCGACGAAAAAGAATAGGTGAGACAATAGGCAATGCGTTAAACATGGAGAACAGGGGAAGACAAAATGATAGAGGAAAGGGCTCTAGGAGCCATGGGAATTATAGGAAGGGTAGATCCAAATCTAGAATGGGAAAGATAGAGTGTTGGAATTGTGGGAAGAAAGGAAATCCTAAGAAAGACTGTAGAGCTCCAAGGAAACAAAGAGATGGACAACGGGAGAAAAATCAAGAAGAAAATGTAACAGGTGATGTGTTACAAGATGCTTTGATTCTTTCTGTAAATAATATTTTTGAGTCTTGGGTAGTAGATTCAGGGGCTTAATTTCATGCCACACCCCATAGGAAACATTTTCTAGATTATGTTCAAGGTGATTTTGGACATGTTCATTTGGGTGATGATGCACCATGCAAAATTGTTGGAATGGGTAAGGTACAAATAAAACAAAAGAATGGAAACCAATGGTTATTGAAAGAGGTAAGACATGTTATATATCTAAGGAAAAATTTAATTTCAATAAGACAGTTGGAAAGTGAAGGTTGTATATCTATATTTATAGATAAGGCGTGGAAGGTCACCAAAGGATCTTTGGTGATAGCAAAAGGAGAGAGGGTAGGTTCATTGTATTTATGTACTGGTAATACTAATTATTCTATCTATTTAGATTCTACATGAGTGGATACAACACTTTGGCATCATAGGCTTGGACACATGAGTGAGAAGGGGATGCAGATACTTCACAAAAGGAATTTGTTTCCATATCTTAAACAAATTGATTTGGATTTCTATGAGCATTGTGTTTATGGAAAACAAAAGAGAGTTAGATTTCTTAGAGTCAGAAAAGAAAAGAAGAATGAAAGGTTAGAGATTGTGCATACAGATGTATGGGGACCAACTTAGGTATCATCTCTTTATGGCTCTCATTATTATGTTACTTTTATTGATGATGAAAATAGAAAAACTTGGGTTTATTGCATTCGACAAAAAATCTGATGTTTTTGATACTTTTAAGAAATGGAAAGCTTTGGTTGAGAATGAGACTGGAAAAAGGTTGAAGTGTCTCAGATCAGAAAATGGAGGTGAATATTGCAACAAGGATTTTGATGATTACTGTTCATACCATGGAATTCATAGAGAGAAAATAGTTCCAGGAACACCACAAGATGAATAGGACAATCATGAAGCGTGCAAGGAGTATGAGATTGCATGCTGGGTTGCCCTTACAATTTTGGGCAAATGCTGTAGATACTGTTGTTTACTTAATAAAAAAAGGACCTTCAATCTCTTTGGATGGTGGAATTCTAGAGGAGGAATGGAAAGGTAAAAATGTAAACTATTATTTTTTGAAGACTTTCGGTTGTGAAGCATTTGTCCATATTTATGAAGAAAATAGAACAAAGCTTGAGGAAAAATCCAAGAAGTGTACCTTTATTGGATACGGTGTTAGTGATTTTCATTATTACTTATGGGATTATGAAAATCACAAAGTCATTAGGAGTAGAGATGTCATATTCAATGAGAAGGTCATGTACAAAGATCAGTTGCAGGGAAAGAAACAAGAAAACGAAAAAACAAAATACACAGTGTTTGATGAGATCATTGAAAAATAAATTCCAAAGGTACCAAAAAATCAAAATGTACAACAACAGGAGCAACATGTACCTCAAACTCCTACAAGTGTTGTTAGAATATGTATCAGGTTAAGTAGACCCCCTGAACGATACTCTCCTTCATTGTATTATTTATTGTTGACTGATTCTGGTGAACCATAATGTTATGAAGAGGAAATGAAGGTAGACACTAAAAATAAGTGGGAGCAAGGAATGAAAGAGGAAATGCATTCCTTGGTAAATAACCAGAATTGGGACTTGGTTCAGTTTCCTACAGGAAAAAGAGCATTGCAGAATAACTGGGTTTACAAGTTGAAGGAAGAAGATGGATGCAAAAATTGGTACAAAGCTAGACTTGTTGTAAAGAGGTTTGCACAAAAGAAAGGTATATATTTTGATGAAATATTTTCTCATGTTGTTAAGATGACTTCAATTAGGACTATTTTAAGTCTTGTGGAAGTAGAATATTTACATCTTGAACACTTAGATGTAAACATATATTTTCTCCATGGGGATTTAGAGGAAGAGATTTATATGCAATAGACACAAGGGTATGAAGTCAAAGGGAAGGAAAATTTGGTATGTAGGTTGAAGAAGAGCTTGTATGGCCTAAAGAAATCTCTAAGGTAGTGGTATTTGAATTTTGATAGGTTTATGATAGAACAAGGTTATAATAGATGTCATTATGATCATTGTGTTTATTTTAAAAGGCTAGAAAATGGAAGCTATATTATATTGCTATTGTATGTAGATGACATGCTTGTTTTGGGGTCTAATATGAATGATACAAATGTTCCCATGAAGAAATTATATAATTCATTTGGGTGTTTCAAATAAAATCCTTGGTATGAGAATAACAAGAGACCGGAAAAATCACAAATTGACATTGTCTCAGTGTGATTACATAGAGAAGGTGTTGGAGAGGTTTAGAATGCAGAATGCAAAACCATTTAGTACACCTTTGGGAAGCCATTTCAAATTAACTAAGGAAATGTGTCCCAAGACATAGGAGGATATAAAATACATGTCCAAGGTCCCTTATTCATCAACAATTGGCAACTTGATGTATGTGATGGTTTGCACAAGACCAGATATTGCACATGCAGTGGGAGTTATGAGCATGTATATGAACAATCCAGGTAAAGAAAATTAGGAGGGAGTAAAGTGGATTCTTAGGTATTTGAGAGGTACTTCTACTCATGCATTATGTTTTGGAGATTCAGACACTGTTCTACAGGGATATGTTGACTCATATATGGAAGGTGATAAATATAGAAGGAGAAGCACCCCAGGGTATGATTTTACTATAGGTGGAACATCAGTAAGTTGGATTTAAAAACTACAAAAGGTTGTTTCACTTTCAACAACAGAAGCAGAGTATGTTGCTACTATAGAGGCTAGTAAAGAAATGATTTGGTTACAGAGGTTTATGGAAGAATTGGGAAAGAAGAAGGAGAATAACAGGTTGT
The DNA here is from genome assembly GCA_009831015.1 of Picea engelmannii. NCBI lineage: Eukaryota > Viridiplantae > Streptophyta > Pinopsida > Pinales > Pinaceae > Picea > Picea engelmannii. Next base: position 520,222 of record ML777454.1, on the reverse strand, counting down.
ACTGTGATAGTGAGGGTTCCATTCATCTTGCAAAGAACTAAAAATTCCATTCAAAGACTAAGAATATACAAATCAAGTATCATTTCATATGATCCATCTTGGAAGATGGACATTTGAAGTTGGAAAAGATACATACTAACCAGAATCATGCATACATGTTAACAAAGGGAATAACCAGGGAGAAACTGAGTTCTTGCTCAGTTTTAGTTGGTCTTCAAGCATGAAGTTGAAGATGAGAAATTTTCCAAGTCCAAGGTGGAGTATATTACAACAGGTACAACATCAGTGGAGTTGTTTTGATCAGTCTCCAAATGGGACATTTTTGGTTGTAGAGCATGATTATCTTCTTGATTCATAGGTTTGTTTCAGCCATGCTTGGACCCCATTCCCTAACAGGGGGGTGTGGGGGGGTTAGCCCCTCAAAACTGTCACCAAGGGGGTCTAGGGGGGGAGGAGGCAATTTTGGTATCCCTCCCTAGTGGGGGATTCGGGGGCAGCACCCCCGAAGTGAAATATTGGAAAAAATTGCCTTGTAAATATTGTAATTTAGTAGTCAATTTGGATCGTTCATTATAAGGTCACAGATCTAACGGTATAAGTTATTTTTAGGGTTTTTTTCCCTATAAAGAAACCCTCTTTTATGAGATAATTGTATTATAGTTGTGTATGATTGTGATTATTGTATTCTGAGAGAGGAGACTATGAGATAAATAAGAATAAGTTACAATGGGTGTGTTGTAGGTTGTATCCCTTCATTTTGATGGATAATAAAAAAGAAGGAGCTGAAAATTTATCTGGTGGATGTATCCCACACTGGGTGAACCACGTATATCTATGTCTCTATTGTATTGTGTATATGTTGTGTTTTATTTCCGCATTTGTTTTATTTTATTGCTCCACGATCTTGTTTTTCTAACAAATTTTGTCCCTTTAAAAAACCACATTCAACATTCACTCCTTGTAGCAAGAGTTTTACAAGGGATAATAGTTGGAAAGGGACTGTAGTATCAAATGAGTGAAAGTTTAATCTTGTGATCTCTTGAGGGATCATTGGCTTCTTGGAAAAAATCTATATTAATCTTTTAACCTTGTTTTGGATGCACCTATTGTTGGTGAAACTTGTTTGCATTCTTATCATTTAAATCAATCTTGTATATTAATACACATAGACAATCAATGAGACTTATTCCACATTTATGAAAAAACATAATAACAAACACTATATTATGTAAAGGTATAAAATATAAGATAACAAGATAGTCAATGAGCATTACAACCTTGTATCTTGTGACGTGCGTGATAAGATAGATATGGTTTACCTTTCCATATAGATATACCATGTTGAGAATAGACACATAATGTCCAATGAGACCCTTAAGACCATAAGAGTTCTAATATGAAATGAAACAAATGGAGATAATTATATGAAACCAACAATTAGCATATACACCCCCAGATGGGGTGAAAATTGGCAAACATGTGTGCTGGGAAGTTAATAACCTGATTTGCCACCCTTTCCCTCAACCTCTTCCACATTAGTATCATTCACTCGATGGGAATGGTGGTGCACCTACATTGGAAGACAAATTTAATTGCGCACTCAAATTGATGGTCTAAGTCTCCCTGCCCCGGTATGAATCGAATGAGAGATGTCAAATCAACCTTATTGGTGCTCTCCACTGTCAATTCGACAATTATTATGGAGGTACGAAATGGAAATTTCCATCTTTTAATTGGTCTTGTCCAGGTCCTAACTCTGGCTTCCCCCTCCGATTCTAGTATTTTCTCCTTTAGGTGTCCTCTCCCCCTCCTGGTTGCTAATCTCTCCCCATCTATACCAATTCCATGAGAAAGGGGAAAGCCAAAGCGAGGGCCAACCTATTAAAACTTTGTTGCTCGACACCATTGTCCAGGCCCCTCCTCTACATCAATTCCTCCTCCCATATCTAATGTTCACCCTGATGGTCATTCTTTGGATAATTCACCCTTCTTTTTTCAAAATTGGTTGGACGATGATAAAGCCATGACTTATGTTGAAGAAGAGTTCCCTTAGGCTCCTCCTCAGGAACCTCCAGACTCTTTCCTTTTATCAGCCTCTGACATACTGATTCTGCTCCACACTTCTAGACGACATTCTCCAGAAGGTGATTTCGCTCTAGAAATGGAAAATTTCCCCATTAAGAAGAGATCCCTACTGTTGGGAAATATGAGGAGGATGAACCAATCATTATGTCTCAACCAACTGAGACTTCAGTACCATATACGCCTATCATTTTTTGTTTCTCAGAGGAGCATATGCAAATTGTATTTGACATGAGATGGGATGCAGTAGATCAACTTCACCGACAAACTACATATTAAAATAAATAACAACATATAAAATGTTTACTATATCATTTATAAGCCCATGATGTTATAACTCCATCATGTGTTTTCCCAAGGAGAAATATGGAGTTAATCATGTAAACATAGTGCATGCAAATTGGAAATTCACATTCCAAGGTGTGTTATTAGCATTAAATCATTGCTTAACATTTCAAATAAAGTCTTTGTTACATTTTAATAAATCAATCATTGAATACGCTATTAGAGAGATGTGCTATAATGACAATAACAATAACAATAACAATAATAATGCCTCAAATTTCCTTATATGCACGACATTTTCATAATATTTTCATATAGATTCTATTTCATTTCAAGAACATACCATACAAGTGTTACATTTTCTTCTCCTTGAGAGGCACCTAAAGACATGTTCGAAATATGCTTCTAGTTTTTCCTTTCATCACTAAATTGGAGAATTCTCTAAACTTATCCGCCTTGATAAGTATGGACATGAACCACAAATTCAATAAGAGTAATGGATTCAAGTTTAATATAGACATATTTATCCTAGATTGCAAAGGAGCATACCCATTCTCTTGGAACATTGATATAATTAATGGGTACCATTGCTAAATAAGGGGGTTTTGTGATCATTTCTCTCTAACAATTTTGGAAATTTTGAGGTAGTTCCATGATCCTTATTGAGTTAGTGAATAAGATACTAATTCTATGCTTGAAATGTCAACATAGTCAAAGTGCAAGAGAAACATTTTTTTTGATTGAGAGTGGATGGGGATATGCATAAATTAATATTGAAAAGGATGAAATGCAATATGAGATACATATTTTCTTAGATGATGGAATATTATGAGGCCTCTTTTGGCTATTAAAATAATTGAAGGAACTCCATATCTAAATGATAGATAAACAAATTGAAAAAAGGATCCCAACCTTTATGGAAATGGGAGTTATATAATTGTTTAGGTGTTAAAGAAGAATAATATGTTAAAGAGGTTGTGGGTTTGACATTTTATAGAAAGCTACATAGAACCTTGACCAACCACAATTCATCCATTGTGAATTAGATTTGTATTTTTTGTTGTGCCTTGATGTTGGGTTCATCCCATTTGGAAATCACATTTCTTGCCACAAAGAACAATATCATTAAAGGAAAGAGATATGATACTATGCAACAAATTGATGCATTAGATGTGACACTATTTTCATCTATTATGTTATCCTCAAAATCCTAATTTGTTTGAGACTGTGTCATATAAATGACTTGAAAAGGTAAAATTCTATAAAGGTCAAAAACTAATAGTTGTTAATGTTCACTAATGATATAACTAGGAAGACTCTTTGGTGACTAACTAGGCCTCAATAGATCATGAACTATTTCGATCAATGGTTCCATCATGAGAATATCTCTAACAATTATTATTTTTCCAATATTAGAAGTAGATTTTGGAAACCTATAACCACAAATTCAAAACTAGTAGATATTCTTAATGTAAAGGGATTTCTATTCATTGTCATAGATCTCTACAATAGAGCAGGTGGCTTAGAAGACAATTCTCATGACAGGGGAAAAAATCGTAAGAGTCATGATGATAAATGGAAGATGAACAATATAGAAGGGGATGCTCCTATTTTAAGGAAGGATCATGATCAAGTTGGATAATCATCAAATTAACCATATTCATGTTAACGTGCATTGATTTATAGTTTTTAATCTATTAGATGCAATGTTGGACAAAGCATGATTAAATTTCATCACTCTTTCAATTGGTTGGCTCCTACTTCAATTGAAGAATCCTAAGATTAACATTAAAATATATTTACTTGGCTAGCATATACAAAGTGCCACAATAATTAAAACTTAATTAGAAAACAAGTTGTACATGACTATTTTATTCTGTGTACAATAATAGTGAATACGATGGTGTTAATCAATTATTTGTAGTGAAATCATACATTTATGTATGCATGGTTTGATTGCTCATGATATAGCATACATTTGACAATACACATGCATGTTATAACATTCTCAATCAAACAATGCATACATAAATCTACAATTTCATTACAAATATTTTATTAACATCATCATATTTACTATCTTCATCATCCTCATCCACATCCTCAATGGATTCATATTCATTTGAACCTTTTGGAGGCCAAATCACAAGAGAATTAGGCCCTATAAATAAAAAGGCATATTCCTCATGCATTCTCCTTTCACATATTGCCTTGGAGTAAGTCCCTATAACTAAAAAATCTACAAATGAAAATTGTGCAAATAAACAAGAAGACTATATTCTAAGATGTTGTTGCAATGATGATTACATGGGATGCAAACAACAACCAACAATCACTTTCATTCACACAAACATGCATACTATCATGCTCTTATAAAACCACACCTAAGGTGGATTTTTCAGAGATTCATCCACATACAAGATAGATGAGGAAGAAACACATCATTATGCTTGTAGTACATAGATATATATATATATATATATATATATATATATATATATATATATATATATTTAATTTCTCAACATACCAACAAGAGTAGTTATTGAGACAACTTTAATTATATAAGTCTTCCATACAAGATTCAACAAAATTCACAATTATACTAGATTCTCATGTTGTTCTCAGTTTTTAGAAGCATCCTACCATGGAATACATCCTCTTATTCATTCATAATCCCTTCTATTATCGGAAAAATCGGTAAGTGTGGAAAAAAATGGATCTCCCTAGTTTCACCCCGAAACTAGAAAAAAAACAAAACAAAATATAAAACTTTCCCTAAGTTTTAATTATCAAGCATACTAAATAACAATAGATAAATGACATACATATTAAATTTCATTTGTCCTCACTAGTTTCATCCTCTCTCCATTCCAAGGCTTATGGGATGTTGAACCTGTAAAACGACATACGCCAACCGAGTGAAAGAAACAATGTATACTCAACAAAACCTATGTATGTGATCAAGGAGTCATACAATAAAACAAGAAATTTTTTATGGGAAAGAAATATATCACTGTATTAAAGATATGAAAAGGAGAATACAACCGATGCGTTGATGTTGTAAGGTCCCTTCCAACAGTTCCTTTCTTCCCACACACTTATGCTCCACAAATTTTGAGACTGTATATTTTAAATTCACTCATAATCTCAACTTGGAAAAGTGAAACGCAAAGCCAACATACAAGATCCAAAAACTCCAAGCTACAAAACGCAAGAACTAGCCATTCCAAAAAAAACTAGATTTCCCATGAGAACTCTTCTCCTTTTATAATATGAAAAGGATAGGGTGAGGAGGTTAGGATGATCCCACTAGAACAGGGATGTGACTTAGATCCAAACCGATCGGAGGCCACCTCACCCTCTAAGCTTCCATTCTAGAAACATCGAGAAGATTCTCTTTTTCTTCGTAAAAAAGATCGTCCCACCCTTAATACTGATCAAACTACGACAACGTCGCATGCCACTGTGGTGAAAACTACATTGATACTAAATTGTCGCACCCTTAAAACTGAGTGAGGTGTGACGATCCATTTTTATAAGGTCTTACAAGGGAAAATATCATTTTCATCTTTCTGGGAAAATGTGTCTTCATTTTTCTTCATGGATTCAGGACATTGATCCTTCTAAATACAAAGGATAGCTGTACATAATTAAAAATCATAGGGTTTATGAAAATAATGTCTAACAGTAAGCCCCCCAAAGTATGAAGTTAGAACAATGTGATAGCTGAAATGCTTTGTCGAGTGTGTGTTGGGAACAAGGAACACGTCGGTCGGAAACTTGCCAACAAACAAGGAAATACAATACAATAATATATCATCATTGAGGTAGGATTTCCCATACTTAGAATAAAAATGACTAAAATCATAAATGCCGACATGTAAAGATCCGTGTCAAGTAAGACAGGCCATGGACACCAAACATACACTGTGGATCCATGCCATTATGACTCAAATATGAACATAACCACAAAAAATACACTGTGGATATATGTGTTAAAAAATCAAATTTGAACATAGCCACGAGACATACACTATGGATCTATGCAACAATACAATCTGGATATACTCCAATGCAACTTGAATATATCAGAAAATATCTAGGGTCTTCATCTCCACCACTCTATAGTATGAATCTAACCATGCGAATACATGTGTTGAAGTCGAGCATGGTAGAAACCACTTGATTATTGTTCCTTAGTGTATACCATTAACAAGTGAGAGGGAAATCATAATTAATGTCAATGAATCCCAAGGTACACTAGTACAATACAACGAGTGTGAATTTATGAGCTGAAGTCAAACACTCAATAGAATCTCCCGATAAGGGGTCAATAATGAAAATCCATTGTCAAAAGCAAGGAAACCTGCCATTGAGGCATGCAAGTTCCAAGGTACCAATTAGTTTCTAAGTCTAATTCTTGTATAATGTGTTGAAATCGGTAGGAAAAGACTCATCACAAGAGGGCCTTAATGTATCCCCCATCAATGACACCAAACGGGTAACAAGATTTGAAGTAGATCGGAGTAACAAGTGATTTAGGATTGACTTAGGGATGGTCGATGCAATAGAAGGCTTAAGGACTGCAGAAATGGTCAACGCAAATAGAAGGCTTTTTGAGTTGAAATTCTCTTTGAACATATTGATGACATGACAACTGTCTTGGAAACACTGACTCAACAACATGGATCACAAACCAATTGTAATCTTATAAATGGGTATGATCAAGAGACAAATAGATTTTCCAACCTAGACATAAAGCAAGTGAAAGGATGTCACATTCAAAAGCGACTCTTCCATAGAATACAGGTTTAGATACATTTCTTTCCCAATTTTCCCCCACCATCTCTGGCGAGTACCTCTTTATTTTTACACAAGCTTGAGGAGGATAACATATGCTTGAACTGTAAGCTCAACCTTCGGATGAGTCCCTTGGAGTATGTTTAACGAACCCTAGGAAGGATTGGTTTGGTCCCATATGGGCCTTTCAATGTTTGTTTTACTAATCCAAAGAAAGAAAACTCAGTGGTCTTTTCATGTTTATGGAGTTTGAAAAGAACTTAAAGAGGATTCCATAACTTCTTCTAATCATGCTTGATTAGAGTGTTCCTTTTTCATAAAGTAGTCTAATGAGACCGAAAGAGAGATAAACTACTACTCAATAGATGTTTTCTTCAAATAATTTAATGAGCATGAAAAGAACAAGATTGATCGACAATCTTTTCATGTTTAGAGAGTCTGAAAAGATCTTAAAGGGAACTCCAGGGGTTCCTTTTTTGTATAACCTTTACGAGTCTAAAAAAGTGATAAAAGTTTACTCGGTTACATTCTCATGTATTTACGAGCATGAGAAAGAACAAAGACTAAGCTCATGATTGTTTTCATTTTTACTCAAGCTTAAAACAAAATAAAATTATGCTTGGGATAGATTTTGTTTTTACACAAGATTAAAGATAAACAAAACTATGCTTGGACCTGGTTTCATTTTTACACAAGCTTGAAGTAGAGGAAACAATGCTTGAGGTAGGTGGTTTCATTTTTACACAAGATTGAACCAGAGAAAAATATGCTTGCAAATTCCCAATGCATAATCCATGGATGGTTGGTACTTTTCCCCCAGTTTAAGAAACTAACGACTTAACTTCAACATGAAGTTCGAAGGATGTAAGCATTTCCCCCCAATCTTCATTTCGTCCCATGACACAGGTGTATGAAATGAATCTTCAAATACTATACGTAACAAAGTACTTGACTCAATCGAAGAGGGGGGAAATCTATTTCATTTTTTTACGATCTTTCCACAGAGAAGAAAAACTATGCTCGAGAATCCAGGTTCAATCCCCATACCTCTGTTTCATTTTTTAATGAGCATGACATAGAAACATAAACTATTCTTGAGACGATCTATTTTAGTTTTTAATGAGCTTGACACAGGAGAAGGATTGTGCTCATAACCTTTGTTTCATTTTTTAACGAGGTTTCCAAAGAGGCGCAAAAAAATCCTTGTAGCTGGTTTCATTTTTTAACGAGCTTGAAATCAGAAAACCATGCTCAAAGTTGGTTTCATTTTTTAATGAGATTGAAATCAGAAAACCATGCTCAACACTCTCTTCTTGATCATGGATTCGAAGAGGACAATGCTCCGAAAGGACACCATGTCAAGGGACAAAACTCGGTCATGGCTTCCAAGATATCTTCACTAGATGGAAGAAACACACTATGGAAGGAACACATGTGAAGGTTCGTGACAGGGGTAAGGAGATCAGGCTCTAAAATCCTATCGAAGAGATCACCATGTCAACTACCCAATCTGATTTATTAGAGACTGAGATTACCGAAAGAGGATCATTTTCATTGGTAGCTAAAAGCATGGGAGACAACGCCACATAATTGACCTGTGGCAGGGGCGATACTATCTGCGTATACAAACCATTTAGGGAGGTAAGTAGGTTGGTAATCAACTTAGAACCAATGAATGAAAGTTGATCGATAGTCACAATTATTCCATCGCGAGGGAAAGATGTCACATGAAAAAGAGTGGACACGATAGCTTTCATGGCATAAACATAATCTGGTCCAAGGAGTAAATTGAAATCCAAAGGGTCGTGGACTACCATAAAATCAATAAAGATAGTTTTCCCTCCAAAAGTTATGGGAAATTGAGGAAGGAATCCTAAAGGGTGACTGGTTCTTCTGTTAAAAGATAAAATATTCTAGGTAACCGATGCAATCTGAGGACAACCCAAAGCCTTCTAAGAAATATAGGAAAAAATAATAATGGAAAGAACTTCATCTATCAATGTCTGAGGAATGTCCTGAACACAAACATGTATTGTAATCTTGAAAAGAATGTGAGAGGGAAGGCGAGGTTCAATTAGTGCACCCCAATAAAAAAGGATGGCCTTATTACTTGGAGGAGGTTCCATGGGAGAAGGAGGAATTACCCCTAGCATGATATCTTTTTGTATAAATGAAAAAAATGTGGACAATATCGGGTTTAATCTCTAGTGGGAGAGTAGGATCGACCGATGACAAGATTATATCGACTACTTAAGTTGCATTCTCCAAGGAAATAATGGGGTCAACAGATGGAAACATATCGATCACTTGGGTTTCACTCTCTAACAGGAGAGTGGGATCGACCGAGGATGGGATCAGATCGACCAATTTGTCAACTGGTTCAACTAAGGATGTGACCATATTGACTACATGATCAACAAAAATGACTGACGAAGGGACCAGATTGATCATGCCATCAACTACAGGTGGGTTGAGAGTAAGCCTGCGGAAAGCAGTCGGAAGTTGAGGCTGGGAAGCAATCATGTATTCCAATAATGTCAGGGCTTCATCCATATGAGGGAAAAGGTGATTTTGATGAATCCCTCCACATAACCTACGCGGTAACTTGACTCTACTTTTCTTCTTCCCAATGGTATCCTGACTACTTGATGGGAGGTCATCAACATGTTGTTCAGAGGCTGACGACATGGGTTGGTGAGGGTGTGTAGAACATGCTTCTATAACCTTGGATAGACCAGGGAAATCCTTAATAATATGGATACCCTTACAAAGCCTTCAAGGGTACTTGGGCTTACAGGTTGTTTGGGTGATCTTAGCATCATCAACACTCCCAACACGATTAACAGTAATTGGTTATTTTCCAACATGTCTGGCAGTGGTTGGAAGTTTGTACCCTTTCTTATTTTTCTTCTTCTTAATATTAATTTTCTTCTTCTTCTTATCCACCAGGTTACTAGCTTCAAAGATTTCACTCGGTGAAGAAGATGAAACAAAAGAATACCTTACAAGTGAAGAAGGTGAAGAAGATCTTAATAGTGAAGAAGGTGAAGGATCAACATGAGTTTGATGTTCTTGGGGGGAAGTGAATACAACCGAAGCACTTGCTACAGTTAGGATTACCTGAGTGGAAAACAACCATACTGGTAATCCAATTGTGAGACCTGAAAGGCTCAAAGTAGCGATGTAAGGAGGGCCAACATTTTCGTAAGAAGGAAAAACAAAAGGTTCCTCTGGAAAAAGGGTTCCTTCGTTGGTCGTTCCAGGTACAGATGCCATAAAAATGGATCCAACCTAAGGCATGTAAGGGAAAACAAACGAGACACACTAAAAATTTAGTAAGAAAGCAAGAAAAAAAAACCTTCTCACAATGAATGCACTAGTTGGTGATGAAATCCAATGTCGTAGGAACAATGTAAGAAGGGGCTGAGATAGAGCAGGTGGAAAAGTTACGTTGATGACCTACTTAACAGAATTACGCCTTGGTGCAAGCTTCCACACAATAAATGTGGATTTACCCTCCAAGGAGCCCGAGTGAGTTTGGCCAACATCGATTCTAGGTATAACAAATAATTCCCCTTCACCGTCACCTCGTGTATTACCCTAAAGAGAAAGGCCACTAAAGTTACCAAATAGAACAATGATGTTTGGGGAAATAGTGGACAGTACGATACACACACAAGGGCAGGGTAATTGAGCCTAAAATCGACTTGAGAAGACCTGCATGGGTTTTTTTCTCAAGTGACCCCAATAATACATGTAACCACTACACCGAGACCAACAAAGCAGGGTTAGTCACTCTACTAGTCTCAATGAAACCTCATGATTAACCCTTGTGAGAGAAGGGATTCCTAGGACAAAATGTAATAAGTGGATTTACCGTTCCATAGCACAATATTCTATGTTTATTTATAGCTTTGGAAAGTTATCTTTCACACCTATTCCAAATCCCTACACCCTAAGTTAATGTAGGTTTGCTACCAGAAAATATAAAAATTTCTAATCAAACAAGTGCTTTATTTTAAGGTTGTTGTTTACTCAAGAGGAAAATGACATGGACTAAATGATGTTTTGACTGACTCTAAACAATTCAAATAAATGAGAATGAAAATATTTCACTTCGATGAAAGCTATATTATGAGAAGGAGAAAACGTTTATCATTCCCAGATGCACAATGTCCCAAAATGTTATTAAACTCATCAATATCAAGATCTTCAAGAAATGAGACAAAGAGACTGTACACCAATATACGATTCTTGCCCCCCCAAAAAACTTCAAGACCAAAAAATGCCAAAAACCATGCAATTTCGCTACTTCAAATGCAAAGATATCCCCAATCTAAAAAATATATATTTTAAAACAAACTATTCAGAAAAATAAATGTTCTTTCACTAAACAATTCTAAAGAAAAAACAATGCTTTGTAACTAAAAGACACTCAAAGCAAGAGATCAAATATTTCAAAAGAACACAAGCTAAAACAAAGAAAAGAAGGCTAAAAGAAGCTTCAAAGACTGTCAAGTAGATTGTAATCAAACTATAATCAAACCCAAAGATTCACCCCAAAACCATATTTAAGATCTGGGCAAGAAAAACCATGAAAAATTATTTTTTCACACAATCATCGCAGGCTATTAGACTAATACAGTGCGATGATCTTGAATCAATGCAGCCCAGAGAACAGTGCAATACGATGATGTTGCATTGTTCCTATTGGCACAGGGGCAGAACCAGGGTTCAACGCTACAACAACGCACCAACAGAACCCTAACTACCAGCCCTTTCGGCAACACCTGTGAAGAAGATGAAGTCTCTCCTGAGGTAGAAGCAGGGGTGGTTGCAGGACTCAGATGTCTACAACCTTAGCTGGGACACAAATATGTGATTCTAACACTTAATCAACAATTAACATTTATCAATATTCAGTCTCAGTTACAACATAGTTAAACCCTACTTACAGATCATTGCAGTATTCAAACAGATCTAGCATCTAGCATATGCAGATCTAAAAGAGTAGCAACCTGGAAATAAATAAAACAAAACCGAAATAAAACCAAAATACTACTCTACAAAAAATTTAAAAAATGCGTATTCAAGCTTTATACCTCTAGATCTGACTGTAATGGTCGTATCTTGGGCAAAAAAAGCCTTTTCGAATGAAACGAAAAGTGTTCCTAACTGAAATGAGCGCTCTGAACATAATGGAACAGTCCTCTCAACCCAAAAATGTACAGAAATGATAGAAAGTGGAGATGAAGCAACTCATCTTCACGATCTCAATCTACAACAGGAGCGGGTCTTCAAACAAGCTCTGATACCATGTTCGACAACACAGGTATTCCAACAGAGGATGAACAACTTCAGTAACCACTCACATAACTAGATCATAGATCAACACACTGATGTTTTCATGTGGTAAAACCCCTATGGGGAAACATCCATGGCCCCAGCTAGCAGGACCACTTGGAGCAGTTTATTAATGCAAAGAAAAAGATTACAAAGAGATTTTAAAAGAGATTTTCTCACAATCGATCATCAGAAAATGACCCTCCATGCTCTTTAAATAGAGATCATGGACCAATAGGATGCTAAGCCATGGATTGATGGCCATTAATATCGAGGAGAGTATGAACCATCGGATCACTCTATGTCGGGAACATATTGTGACCGTCGGATTTCCTAACTACAAATTCATACTAATGCATACTAAATAAACACACTAGAAAACACACTTTTACGTAACGTCACAATAGACCAAGTAGATCTTACTAACTCTTAAGTGTCTAAATATCCTAACAAAAATAGGTAAGCAAGCTTGTTAGTTTCTTTTATACGTTCATTGATTTGATCAAGGATGAAAGAGCCATACAAGAACTACAACACTTGATCTGACAGTATGAACCAGGGAAGGTAGACCCTCTACTGAATAGAGTAGTACATCAAGTATCCAAAAAGAGAAGGAAAAATAAGGAACTACACCTTAATTCTCAGATTGGCGATTATGATATAGATTATGTGGTCCTCGACTTAGGATCAGAAGTCAATGTTATGACAAAGAAGACCTGGGCACTGATGGGAAAACCTAAGTTAATTTATTCCCCTATCAGGCTTAGGATGGCTAATTAGCAGGCAGTAAGCCCCTTTGGGAGACTGGAGCATGTCCCTGTGGACATTGACGGGGTAAGGACATTTGTGGATTTCGAGGTGATTAAGATAGTTGATGATAGATGTCCTTATCTTGCACTGTAAGGAATTTATTAGGGTTTCAACAATTCCACTGTTGTTGACTTAAAGAAAATAAGAATGACGTTTGAAGGTGATGGCCTTAGGGCCATTACACCTCTGGATCCTAATGAAGGTCGAAGATACACATAACCTATCAGAGAATAAGACCACACATATGAGCTAGAGAATATATATAAATTGACAGCGAGACAACATGATTACATTAACCCTACAATAGATTGGAATTTAAGCTGGAGAAGTGACAATGCATGCTCATCGGACTCATAAGAAGCACTAGATAATTGGCAGAACAAAATGTATGAAGTTTCTACACGAAGGTGTGCTAGATTAACCATGCAAGTTCGCTGGATTGGCACAGAAGTAAGCAATCTACCCACATTTGATGGTTTAAATCATTTAGAAACATTCTTATTAGATTTTGAAGAAATTGTACCAGTACAATAGAGATTGTTGGCACTAGATGAGGCTTTGAAAGAAACACCAACAAGATGGTGGGGGACACGTAAAAGAACATCGTGGACTGGATGCAATGTCACACTTTGATGGCAGTGCACTTTTCATAACAAGTATAAGGATGAAAAGTTTGATACACAGGTCAAAGCTATTTGAAGGACCATGTGCGAGGTTGTGAGGAGGCCTGGAGCAACATTCCTCAAGAATAGTGGGTGCATAAGTTGATCAACACTCTGTACACAACACATATCAATTGGTATCTTCAAGCATAACTACGCCTCATTACTTTATATTGGTACGGTATGAATCAAAACTTTGTAGCTACATTTTTATTTGAATGCCAGTACCCTTCAGTAGATCAAGCTCTACAAGTTGTAAGACATAAATTATTTGAGGAGGCACCTAAACTCCCTATCGAGCACAAAGAGGATGAATGGATTGCAACTCTTTAGAAATTGCAAGGATGTTACAATATCAATGCTGATGAAGATGATGATCCTAGGAATGTGAACATTGCAAAAACAAAAGGACATAGAGACGTAGAAGGACTGGGAGTCGAACTACCTCTCATTGGACAACCGATCAAAATCAAGAAAGTTAATATTGGAACAGAGCAAGCACCTAAGCTTGCTAATGTTGGAGATTACTGGGATGAGGCCACCATTTATAAGATCACAAAACTACTGCATGAATATGAGGACTTGTTCCCAACCAAGTTCACTGATATGAAGGGCATTAAAGGGCCCATGGGAGAGATGAAGATCCCATTGAAGCCATATGCCAGGCCAGTTAATCAGAGACACTACAGATTGAATCCAAAATATAAGTAGAAAGTGAAGATTGAATTAGATAGGATGCTAGAAGCATGAATCATAGAACCTATTGAAGAGTCAGAATGGATTAGCCCTATGGTGGTACAGGATAAGAAGACAGGAGAGATCAGGATATGTGTAGACCTCAAGAAGCTAAATGATTCTTGTTTGCATGACCCATTCCCTACACCTTTCACCGATGAAGTGTTAGATAATGTAGGAGGTTAGGAAGTTTACTCCTTCACATATGGATTTTCAAGTTATCACCAGATCAAGATTGCCAAGGAAGATCGCCACAAGACCGCATTTGCAACAGAATGGGGATCCTACCAATACAAAGTGATGCCTTTTGGATTAAATAATGCACCAACCATCGTTTCTAGGGTGGTGGTTGAAGCATTCAAGGAGTTTTTACATAAATATTTGGAAGCATATTTTGATGATTGGACTATTTTTAGCTTATTGCAAAACCATATTAAATGTTTAAGACTAATGTTGGATAAGTGAAGGCAATGTCAGATTTCCATGAACATGAAGAAGTGCATATTCTTTTCACCCTTTGGAGTGCTGCTAGGGCATATTGTGTGTAAGCAGGGGCTGCTGGTAGATCCGTCCAAGATTTCCATTATTGTTGATCTACCCCCCCTACTTCGTTTAGACAACTGCGCACTGCGCTGGGACATACTGGATACTACAGAAAGTTCATTAAGGGATATGCATAGATTACAACACCTATGGATAATTTATTAAAGAAAGATTGTTAGTTTCAATGGTCAGAAGAATGCAAACAGAGTTTTGACACACTAAAACATAATATGGTTACTGCGCCTATTCTGGTTTTCCCAGATTGGAGCAAGGAATTTCACGTGCATTTCGATGCTTCATCTATTACACTAGGAGCAATGTTAGAAAAACTAGGAGCAGGAGATATTGACCATCCATTATCCTTTGCTAGAAGGAAGCTATATACAACTGAGATAAACTACACCACCACTGAGAGAGAAGGTTTAGCTAGGGTGTACGCATTATATAAGTTTCAACACTACTTGTTGGGAGGAGACTTTAAGATGTTCACTGATCACTCTGCGTTGAAATACCTAGTCAACAAGCTAGTGTTGGGGGGGAGAATATGCAGATGGCTACTATTATTCCAGGAATATGACTTTGAGATTGTGGTCAAGCCAGGGAGAATGAACAAGGGACTTGACCACTTATCTAGGTTGGAACATGCAGAGGAACCTACTAGTTTGGAGGATACACTACCAGATGAACAATTGCTGGTCATCAGAAGGGTTGATGATCAATTTTTTGAGATAGTCTAGTTCCTATAAACAGGAATGGCACCTTGCAGATATACAATCGTTTAGAAGAAACAACTGGTAGTTCATGCTACATATTTTTCACTCATAGCTGGACAACTATACAAGATGGGACCTGATGAGATCTTGAGGAGATATGTTATGGAGGCATAAATACCATTGATTCTAGTAGAAGCACATGAAGGCATCACAGGAGGACACTACGTAGGAAAATAAACAATGTAAAAGGTTCTTAGAGCTAGCCTCTGGTGGCCTACTTTACATAATTATGCTAATGAATACTATGAAGCCTGCGATGTATGCTAGAGAGTTGGGAAACCTTCTAGAAGATATGAGATACCTTTAGCATCGCAGCTGACCTTACAGGAATTTGAGAAATGGGATATTGATTTCGTGGGACCTATTAACCCACCAAGAAAGAACACATGAGATAGATACATCATCACTGTGACAAGGTATTTGACCAGATGGGAAGAAGCAAGAGCAGTGAAGGACTGCAGTGAAACTACAGTTGCATGATTTATATTTGATAATATTATAACCAGGTTTGGATGCCCGAAGACCCTAATGAGTGATAAATGTACACACTTTATTAATAAGACTATCGAAGCGTTGACTCAGGAATTTGAAGTCCACCATCAAAAGAGTACTCCCCACCATCCACAAGAGAATGGAACTGTTGAATCTTTCAACAAGATCTTAGAGACAACACTGATGCAGATTTGTAGTGTGAACAGGGATGACTGTGATTTGAGAGTACTAGCAGTGCTATGGGCCTATAGAACTACTTGCAAGAAGATGACAATTCAGACTCCCTTTAAGTTGGTTTATGGTCTATAAGCAGTTGTCCCCATGGAATATTTGGTTCCTAGTCTCAGAATTGCAACATTCACAGATATGGATGACACTGACATTGTTCAAGAGAGGCTCATGTAGCTGGTAGAAATAGAAGAATACCGATTTATTGCAGGATTCCATCAACAGGTACAAAAGGAACGAGAAAAGGCCTACCATAACAGACATATCAAGAAGAAAGCCTTTAAGCAAGAAGATTTGGTATTGGTATATGACAACAAGTTCATGAAGCATCTAGGGAAATTCAGAACACATTGGCTTGGGGCATTTGAGGTCGCCTATGTTATAGAAGGAGGAGCTGTGTAATTGAAGACATTGAATGGAGAGTGGAAGGAAGGTTTAGTGAAGTGGAGCCAATTGAAATTGTACTATGACAACCAACTGCCTCCCAACTATCAGTAAAAGAAGAAGGAGACGGGTCTAGGTACCAGGTGCAGTTGAAACTGGGTACTAGACACAGAAAATACATTATGCAAAGGGAATAAAGAGAAAGAGAAAAAAGAACAGGCTAACCCGTCCAGTCTGAAGTCAAAGTGAAACAGAAGGTTCAGACCTGAAGTGCCTCAGGACGAGTCACATGTGAGTGTTAGGGGCCTGTTGGCCCTTGGTTATGAAAGGAAGTGAATATTAAGGAAAGAAGCGTGAAGTACGAACTATGCGGAAAGCACATTGATTGAGATTGGGTTGAAGTGGCCAAAGAAGCAGAAAAGAAGGAACACAGTAAGAGAAAGCGAGCCGTTGAATGAGAATACTGAGGAAGACAAATCAACAAGGAAGATGGATCATGGACAACTCAACAAGTGGAAAAATCCACCAATATATGCTTTGGATCACCTCATGGGAAAGAAGGAAAGACAGGCTGGCGAAGCCCTGAAAACGCGGGTCAAGTTGACCTAGGGTTTTTGACACCTAGGTTTTGGCCTAAGGTTGTCCAAGAGTCATTGTAATGTATAAGTAAAGGTCAAGAGGACCTAGGTTGGGTTCAAGTATGTAATGAGAGATTATTGTTGTTGAGAGAGAGTCTGTGTTGTAAGATCTTCAGCTGGGTGCGAAGATCAACCCTGCAGCTGGGTGCCCAGGGAGGGGAGAGAAAGAGAGAGAGAAGGAGAGATATCTGCAAGCTAAGAGTGCATATTAGAACTTTATGTTTTCACATAATATATCAAGAAACATAGTTCTTTGGACATAGCCCTAGGGAGAGAGTGAACCACGCATATCTTGTTGTTCTGTGGGATTGGTGTTGTATTATTTTGCCTTCTGATTACTCCGTTATTGCATCAATGTGTTCAATATGAGATATAATTGTACAAAGTAGGTTTGAGTTGGTAAACGATATCTATATGCCATGTTGTTTTTGTTTTGGACCCACTTTGCATTTCCTCTGGTTGTAGACACCTGTGTCCTGCAACCCCCTATTTCTACTTCGGGTGAGACTGCATCTGCTTTGCAAGTGTTTCCGAAAGGGCCAATAGTTAGGGCTTGTTGGTGTGCTATTAGAGATGAACCCTAGGTCTACCCCTGTGCCATCAATATTCAATCACGTGATTGGCCCTCTCTATTTACCCATATAATTCTCGGTGATATGTTGTGCTAAAATTCATATTTGTCCCAAATCCTTTAAATATTCCCTTCCAAAATTTTGATGTGAACTTGGGATATTTGTTAGAAACAATTTCCTTAAGCACACCATGTAGCCTAGCAATTTCTCTCATGTAAATATCTACAATGTTAGTTTCCTTGTGAATTGAATTCACTGGAATAAAATGAGCATCTTTAGTTAGCTTATCCACCACCACCATGATGGAATCATTCTACTTCATTGTTTTGGGAAGCTTGGTGATAAAAAAAACCTGTCACTTTTCCCATTTCTACTTAGGAATGGGCAATTTTTGTAGAAATTCAGTTGGATGTTTGTGCTCAGCCTTGACTGACATTCTAGACATCTGGCTATATAATCATCCACCTCTTTCTTCATACTAGGCCAAAAATATTGGCTCTTTACAACTACAATTTTTTTTTGGTAACCGGGGTGCCTAGCATAAGACATATTATGCATTTCTCTTAGCACCATATTTTTCATCTCTTGAAATTTATTACATATACTCTACCCCTATACATGAGGATTCCATCCTTTCACAACTCATAATGTTTAATTTTTTGTTGAAGATTACCTTGTTGTAATATTTTTGTTGTTTGCATATAATGTTGATATGATTTTGTAGCTTCCAAAATTCTATATTTTAAATCAGATTTATACATTCTAATGGTTGTAGAATGCATCTCATGCACCCTCCTAATGAATGCATTGGACACATTTCTCTCATTAACTTATATTTTCTTTATATCAAAGTCATACTCACTAAGGAATTCCAACCATCTAACTTGTTTGGCATTCAAAGTTAGTCGTCCAAACAAATATTTCAACCACTATGGTCTGTCCTTAGCTAAAACCTTTTTCCCATAAGACAATTCCACCCCATCTTCAAGGCATGAACTATGGATGTTGATTCCAAATCATGTGTGGCATATTTCCTTTCATGTTCCTTCAACTTCCTTGACTCATACAAATCACATGCCCATTTTGGCTAAGGACTCCTCCAAGCCCTTCCTTGTATGCATCGGTGCACACAATGAAATCTTCATTTGGATCAACAATATTCAATATTGGTAAAATTGCCAATAAATTCTTCAAGTGTTGAAAACCCTCTTCACATTTAGAGGTCCTCTCAAACTTCACACCCTTCTTTTGCAAAGAAGTGATTGGATGTGCAATCCTTGAAAAGCCTTCAATAAATATTTTGTAATAACCCGCAAGTACCATGAATGATCTCACCTCTAAGACATTAGTCAGTGTTGGCCATTCTTCAATGAATTTTATCTTCTTAGGGTCCACTGCTATCCCTTCCTCTGAAATGATATGACCCAAATAATGAATCTGCCTCTAATAAAATCAACACTTACTCATCTTGGCATACAATTGATGCTCCATCAATACTTGTAGCACCATCCTCAAGTATTATTCATGCTCATATTCATACTTAGAGTAGATCAATATGTCATTCAAGAAGACGATGACAAACTTATCCAAGTAATTTTTGAAAATTCCATTCATCAAACACATGAAGACAACTATTTCATTTCACAACCCAAATGGCACCATTGTAAACTCATAATTTCCATACCTTGTTCTAAATAGTGTCTTGCTGATATCCTTTTCTTTAATCCTCACCCGATGATAGCCTGACCAGAGATCAATATTGAAAAATGTATTTGCATCTTTCAGCCGATCAAAAAGATCATCTATCCTTGGCAAAGGATACTTGTTCTTCACAATCACCTTAATCAACTATCTGAAATCAACACATAACCTCAAGGTTCCATCGCTCTTCTTGAAAAATAGCATTGGGGAACCCAAAGGGGACACACTTGGGCATATATACCCCTTCTTCAAAATCTCTTCAATATGCATTTATAATTATTTCAACTCTAGTGTGCTCATCCTATAAGGAGTCTTGGAAATTGGGGCAATTCCAGGGATCAAATTGATGGATAAATCTATATCTCTCTTTAGTGGCAACCCCAATATCTCTCTAAATACATGTTCAAATTATTTCAAGACTAGGTGGTCTTCAATACTTGGCACTTTATCCTTAATTTCCTATTCCAAATGAGCTGCATAAATTTGTCATCCTTTCTTGAAGCTTCTTTTCAGCTGCAAGGATGAAATCTGTCTGATAGATACTACTCTAATTGGAATACGTTGAATTATCTTCAAGTTTCATTCCTCATCCAAATAAGTGAAAGCATTGTAGAAATTCAAGACAACATGACAAATATCCTACCAATCCATACCAATTAGGAAATTGTATGAAGGATGTTCAAATATTACTTTGTACTCAGTCCATTGGACAATGCTTAACCAACTCACCGATTCTTCTTTTATCTCATGTAGCTAATTGAAATAACCAAGATTTCCCAAGCTTACTTCTTTGCAAATGGAATCTCTCAACAATATTAGGATAAATGTAACTATGGCTAGCTCCTGAATCAATTAAAATAGCTATAGGTTGATCATTGATCTTACCTTCCACTTGAATCATATGAGATTGAAATTCATCTTGCTTCTACCCATGTCTAGCCATGTCTTCAACTGTATCATCTTAAGACTACCCATGTCTGCCCATGTCTACCCATATCTTACCTTCCCCATATGATATTGATCCCTTGCATGCTTCTACCCATATCTTCAACTGTATCATCTTGTTGTACATTATGAACAATCTTCACTCTTTCACCTATATTAGGGAAATCTCTGTACATGTGATCCTCCTCATAACCCCAACATTTAATAGGTTGCTTCCTTGGCCTTTTTCCCAATGTTTCTAACATTTTGGGCTCATTTTGAGGTGGATTCCCTTGATAACTATTTCTAAAGAATGGTGGCTTGTGCCACTACAAGGAAAATACCTTTTAGCAAAGGTTATATAGGAGGTTTATAGTGTTACAAAATTGGAAAAATTGTCAAAAAAACCTCCGCTCCAACATTTGTTTTTGATAGCAGATGTTTTTGCGGATATTGTAATAGAAGTTGATTATAACTGAAAAAAATGGGCAACCGAAAGTGTTAGAATATGTTTACAAATCAGTGTGTTTGTATAAGGAACAAGCACTGGTGCGTACATACAACTACATCACCGATGTTGTACACATAACGTCAAGCACTGGGGTAGTAAAATATGCAAGCATCGGGGTAGTAAAATATTTAAGCATAGGGACTTTAACAGTAAAATGCACCGGGGGAGTTAAAAATAATTAGGTAGCGGGGATTTCTTCTTAGAACGCACCGGTGCATTATTAATAAGAAGACACTAATGTTGTATAAAATAATATGCACCGATGCGTTACCTAGAAACACCCCCCCCCCGCCCAAGTGCATTAAAAAAAGAAAACACCGATGCTTTTTACTAACAAACAAACCCCGATGCTTATCAATAACACAATAGAATTTGTGCCTATTAATAACACAAAAGCACCAATTCTTTGTATAAGTGTAACACATTGAAGGCCATTTTTTAAATATAATTTTGTGGTATTAAATAAATATTGAAACCAATGCTAATTGATTACATAAAAGCATTGGTGCACATTTCATATGAAATGCACCAATGAGTTTTAATATTAAACATGCCGATGATATTAATAATTAAAATACACTGAGAAACATCAACCTGTGAGAGTGCAATTATTGTTATTTTTTAATTCCATTATTTAGCAAAAAAATTACATATATCTTATATTTTGATTAGTGAATTTGAATGTGATGTTTGGATTAATTAGTTATATCATCATATTTTACATCTTTTTTTTTTTTGTAAGTGAGTGTAGATTCTTGTATTACTAAAAGAGATTATGGTACAAAAAGAGGGGGGACTCCCTGATCTGCCAAAATGGAAACCAGACCAGGGGTTCTAGAGTTGCATTTTCTAAGAAAGAAGAGGGGTATGGATAGGCCGCCACCTTGGGAAATCGGCACATCCCTACCATATGAGTTTTGAAAAGATAAAAGAAAACATATATGTAAAAAGACACAACATATAAAAGGAGGCTGAACCTATGCTGAGCAACAGGACTTGACTAGTTGCCGACCTGACGCTAGTCTAGGATGATGATATGTTTTTTTCCTTCATCCTTCCTATCCTTGTTCTCATCCCTTTGGACCACCGTGCGAGTCTTTCTGATACATGCTGGGGATCCATTCCGGTCCACTGGAGTGATGTCCATGTGATGGACGTAGTACAGGTATAGGTGGAAATGGGTTGCCATTCACTCCATCTTCTCCTTCTGGTCCCTTTAGTCCTCAGCTAGCCATTTTGTACTGGCCTCCAGGTTGTTGATGTGACTCAGGATCTTTGTAAGCAGTTTTTTGTGGTCCTTGTTATCCTTCCGGCTGGCATCTGTCCTTTCAAAGCTCATCTTGACTATTAACATATTTGTTCGCCATGCCTCCTCCACCATTTTGTGGTAGAGGGTTACTCTGGGTTGTGTGGCTCTTGGGTCCCTTATCCAATCTACTTCTTGAATCAGTTCCTTCCAAGATTTTCCTTTGTGTTTAGTGTTGATTTCTTTCTCCCACCTGGTGATGATCTCTTTTCCCTTTGGTTCGACCAATGTATGAAAGGTGCCCTTGGATTCTCTGGCCACTTTTTCCATCCTTGTAATCCTCCTGGGGCTTGTCAGAGGTTCTTTCCCTTGGGGGCTTCTCTTACTATGAGTTTTCTTCATACGAACCATCTCTACTGGTTTGTGGTATTTTTTTCCTTGGAGTCTCCTCTTGTTCCTATCTACACATCCCCAGTGTATGTGGTAGTCCCTACAATTTCTCTTTTCCTCTCTGTATCTATTCATGGTGATTCTTCTCTTATGGGGTTTCCCCAACTGCGCGCTCATCCTAGCAATCATGGTCTACCCATAGCAGTGTACCTTCCATTCCTTATTCCCTATCTCGGTATGTGTGCTCATGATGACCCGACCATAACCCCTGCGCCATCCCTTGCCCCTACACATTGTACAAACAAATGTGCTACTTCCCTTACCTGTACTTGGGTGACGTGTATCCATACTTGTCCATGGTAACACCTTTTACCCTTCGTCATTGGCGACCTGATGATAACCTTTTTTTCCTTCCCATGAACTACCCCTGTACTTCCTCCTATTGACAGGACCTTAGTGTCGTACCCCCATCTGCTGTGTGGTCTGATTCTACATTGTAAATTGTGATTGAGTGATAGGAAATCAGATTCTTCCTAGATCCTTCATGCCCACTAGTTAGCTTTGCGTCTCCTTCCTCAGTGTGGCCGTCTTTACTTAGGCTACCGTCATGGTATTTTATCGCAAGTTAGATGCAGTCTGTTCTGAACTGACTACTCGGGATGTTACTCCAGGTAGTGT
Source organism: Picea engelmannii (assembly GCA_009831015.1). Lineage (NCBI taxonomy): Eukaryota > Viridiplantae > Streptophyta > Pinopsida > Pinales > Pinaceae > Picea > Picea engelmannii. The sequence goes on along the minus strand of ML777454.1, from coordinate 496,422 downwards.
CTAGTTTTGGTCCTTCCTTTCTAATCCCCTCATTAGCGATTCTATCCGCTAGCCCATTTTTTGACCTGCGTACCCAACACAACTCCACTGTATTCATTGTCTGCAGATGCTCCTGTATTTTTTGAAGGGAGTGTGCTAAGCACCAGTGCCTATGAATTTTTCCCACTCTGGTGCCATTTTGGAGTCTCTTCACTGTATTGATAACTAGCGTGGAGTCACCTTCCACGATGGTGTTTTCATTCTTTCACAACTTAGGATATTAAGACTAGTCTCCAGAGCTCTAAATTCTGTTGTGTTGTTGGTTGAGTTTCCCATACTCCCAATGTACAACTAGATTATGTTTCCATCACTATCCTTGACTACTCCTCCCATTCCTGTCATTCCTGGGTTTCCTTTTGATGCCCCATTGAAATTCAACTTGAGGGACCCTGTTGGAGGGGGATTCCAGTTGCGCTCACATATTTGGAGTTGCGGTGGCCGCCTTACTTGAGTTTGGTTGCACCCGTCTTTCAGGTGAAAAACATCTAGGATTGAAAAGTCCTGGCCTCCGAGTTGTGCTCTTCCCATCTGGCAGTTGCGTCTCTACACCGTTTCTCTTATCACATAGATTATTGTTTCCTTGAGTTTCCCTTCTGGCCAAGTTTCGTTCCTAAAGATGTGTCAGTTCCTTTCTTTCCATATTGCCCATATGATCATCCCTATAATGAGAGTCCAAAAAAGGTTCACCTCTTCATTGTCACTATAATTCTCATTCCATTTATTGATGGTTGTGCAGATGTTACCTCAGATCCTATTGGACTATAGAAAGATACCTACCACCGAGTCCCAGATCTCTACTGTGTACTTGCATTTGTTGAGGAGATGATTTGTTGTTTCTTCCTTAGCTTGAAAAAGGTGGCATTGTCTTTCTTAGCTTGACAAAGGTGGCATCGTGATAGGCCGATAAATCCTCTCTTCCTTATGTTTTCCCAAGTTAGGATTCGGTTGTGAAGTACTAACCATTTGAAAATTTTAATTTTTGGCCATTGGGGGCTACTCCAAAGCTTATCCCATTATTTCACTAGATCTTCTTGGTCCTGGCCTATGATGTAATGTTAGACTTCTTTAAAGTTGAATTCTATGCCATATTTTTTTCCCCATCTCAGTTGGCCCTCTTCTTCTGAGACTGCAATTTTCCTATTTTGCGAACTAAGATTATCCCAGTTTCTCCATCTGTTGGGATCTGTTTCCTGTTTCCAGTAATGGTGGACCCTGGTTTTTCCTTGTGTAGTCATGTCCTATTAGAGTTCCTCCCTATCTGTATTTTTCATTTTGGGTTCATGTTGCCAAACATCTTCCCAGAATCTGGCTATTTTTCCATTCCTCACTTCCCAAAAGCTGTGTGTCTGGATCTAGGTTTTGTTGCACCAAGCTAGATTCCAGATGGTTTATCCCTCCTTGGTGCCCCTAAAGAAGATTTGGTCCTGGTCATTTATGTCCGAGGCATACTTGGCCTTCCAGAGGTTTACCCATGGTGTAGAAGTTTCTTTGACCCATCGCCACTAGATTTTCTTCCCGTATGCATCGTTGGTTACTTGTGGGTCTTATAGCGCCATGCCACCTTTGGTTTTTTTTTGCAGACCTTCTCCCAGGCCACCAAGGCCCATTTTTTCTTTGTTTCCACTCTGTGGCATAGTAATTCCCTTTGGATGGTTCTTATTTTTTGTAGTATTCCTTTGGTGGCTGGAAATATGGACATCATATAGGTTGGAATTGCTTGCAAAACTGACTTGGTCAATATGAGTCTCCCCGCTAGATTGAGGGATCTGTACATCTATTTTTTCACCCTCTCCTATAACTTGTTGATCACTCCCTCCCATGTTGAAATTTTGTATGTTTTGTTTGTCAGGGGAATGCCCAAGTACTTGGTTGGGAGTGTTCTGCGTTCAAAACCCAAAATTTTGGCTATGTTTCTTTGGATTGCTGGGTTGGTGTTGTAGAAGTAGATCATAGATTTGGAGTGGTTGATATCGGCCCCCGAGTTTTCCCCAAACTCTCCTAATATTATTTTATATGATTTTTCTTCCTTGAATGTGGGTGTTCCATGGAGTAAGGTGTTGTCCACAAACTGTTGGTGTGTGGAAGTCGGTCAGTTTTTGAAGGGTTTGATTGTTATAACCCTAAATTGCACCACATATGCTTACCTGGCATCAAGCCTACTCATATCCATTCCTTGCCAAAGCCATGTTGAATAAACTCTTGAAAATCCTCTTAAATCAAGTAAAATGTGCCCTAACCTACTACTGCACACGTTGGAATGCTGGCAGACCTACTACTGCATGCGTTGGAATGCTGGCTGGCCTACTACAACCTGCGTTTACCTAACAAAGCACAAAAACAGGAAAGTTGCCGATTAGACAAAAAGCTTTGGGTCAGTTAACTGAAACTCCCAGCCATGCATGGCCGAGAGTTTGTCCAAAACCCTAGCTCCTTCTAGCCTATAAAAGAAGGGGTAGGGGTACTATTTGGAGGAGGAAAAAGATAGCAAAGAAACTCTGCCCAATTGCCGAATCCATTTGTCCCAAACCTTTAGCCTTTCCTCAAGCTTAAGGAGAATTAAAGCAAAGCAGTTGGAGGACAAAGAAGAGGAAGAGCCCAGGATCAGGATCGAGGAACGGTGGCCAATCTCTATTATTATTATAAGTTGATTCATCTTGAGATTAATAAAAGAATAATTTTCCTGTCCCAATGCACGAGTGATATATATTTTATTTGATTTATGCTTAATATCTAACCCTTAGGTATAAAAATAGCATGCATGCATAGTGTTTTGTCTTGATTGCAGGATTGTCTTTGGAAGGAGCAGCGAAAGCAAGCAGATAAAGCACAACGGAGGATCTAAATCAAACATCGATAGAAAAAGGTTAGTAGGTCTTTTCCATGCTTGTGTGTGAAAAAGGGGTTTGAGTATTGGGGTGATAGGTTAAGAATGATTTATTTAAGGTCATGATCTGCGTACAAGTTCAGCCCTAGCTTGTTAGTCCGTAGGGTATTATTTCCCAACAACAGAATTGGTGACTCCACTGGGGATAGTACTCTTAGGGTTTTCGGATTTAATTGAGGTTTTTGGGTAGTTCAAAGAATTAGATTTTCTGTTTCTTTGTTTGTTTGTTTTCTGTTAGGTCAGAGCTAGCAGGGAACCTGGTTCTTAATACCAGTTTTTCCTTGACTGTTGCTTGACATTTATTATCGGGACACATAGAGGTACACGTAGCCTGCAGAAGGCCTGCATGCATGTAACCCACGCCCTAACCTCTTACAACGCGCGTTTGAATGCTTGCTGTGGTGGTTTCAGTAGCATGTAGGACTCAGGAAGCTTGAGAGGTAGTCTCCTCTTCCCTGTCAGAATTTTACATTCTCAGGGGGATTTTTGGATCCTGTCTGGGTCTTGCTAGTTCACAGTCTTGTTTCAGTCTGCTTTATTGTGTTTGTTATCTTTTGCATTTATTTTCCTTTTCTGTTAAAGAAGAAGCATCCAAGCCTTCAAGAGACCCTGGTTGTCAATACCAGAGGCCTCTTCCAGGTTTGGGCTGTCTGTGGTTAGTTTTGTCTTGGATTTTGCACATACACGTGGCCTATATCAGTTCAGCCCGCGGGTACCCGCGCTCTATTATAGCTTAGCAAGCATTTGGACGCATGCTGTTTCAGTGACAATCACGGGCTTGTCAGGTTGCTTTTCATTCAGGGTGGGGTAGTCATCCCCTCTTGTGGTGAGAAGTTTTTTCCTTTCAGGGGTTTTCAGTCTAGGGTTGTATAGTCAGTAGGTTAGGACCTCTTATCCTTAGCCTGTGTTTTTCTTAGTTGATGTTTTGATAGAAAAGACAAAAGAAAAAAATTGTTTTATGGTTTTTAGACAAGTATTAGAATCGGTGCTTTCTTGGTTGCCTTTGTGCGTCTTTTCTCTGGTTCTGTGCGATCTGCGCTTTAAGCCAGAATTTTATTTTGTTTTCTTGGTTTTGTGCTTGTCGGCATTTTCCCTTTGTTGCTTCATTTTGCAATTAAATAAAAAAAAATTCTCTTTTTCATTTTCTTCATTGTTTGAAGATTGTGTTGTTGCGTCAATAGCTAGGAAGAAGTCTTTTTTCATAAGTTTTTGCACTGCATTTAGAACATAAGTAGCTCGCAGATTGAGTGAAATTCCTTTATGTTTGCTGCATGAAATCTTAGAAAAGTTGAAAAGAAAAGAAATATTTCTTAGTGAAAAGTTGTTGGTTTTTGCATTTTTGTAAAAGTTTTTGTTTCCAAGCATTTCTTATTCATTTTGCTTTGAGTATTTACACACCATCAGTTTCACCTTCATACCTTGTGATGTAAAAAAGCCCATTAAAAGTAACGCTAATTAAAAACTATTAGACTTTTTGTTTATAGGGTTCACACACTAGCTCAGGACTAGGGCCTTGGAATAGGTTGGAGAGTAAATTCTCCAAGGCCACTCAAACCAAACATTGGATTCTGTCATAGGGAGTGTAGAAGTCCAGTTATGGAAAGTTATCCGGGACCCCCCTCTAGCACAGGGGATAAACATGAGGTCGCGTAAGGAAAGGTAGCAGAGATAACCCCTCCAAAGCTGGACCAAGTGTTGTGGAGAACACATATCGAGGATTTGTTGAGGGATTCCATCGTTTTCATTTGCCACGGAGCTTAGTGGGTCTCGAATCCGTTCGAGGTCCTCAGTTGTCTTCCAGACCATTTTCTCTCGATACCCTTGACAGGTTTTGGGCTTGATACCCTGCTCATTGTGGTCTACTCAACTATCGATTGTACCCGCATGGTGACTGTTCATGTGCTAGAAAACTAGTTGCCAATCTTTTCTAGGGACATACACAGGTGACTGCGGGGGTATACCGCGGTACCTAGGACAAACATCAGGCCATGCTTTACAGAGTATACCCGGAGGGTGCTTCCGTATTCGAGTTGCACTTGCACCGGTAAGTTTCTCTAGTGTTGGTTGTTGTAACTATTCTTCAAAATAGTTAGTGATTGCTTGTCTTATCTCATAGGGGATTCTTTTAGTGTGTGTTACTGT
>ML777454.1:469449-490270 GCA_009831015.1 Picea engelmannii | reverse complement strand
AGTCTACTCCAGCACAGGGTACTATTCCTGCGCTGGGGGCACATATACTAGGACCTTGGAACTTAGGACAAGGATCTGTTCCTTCCTCTGGAATGCCATTCTGGGGTAATTATTTCCACAGTCAATGGAACCCCGAACATACTTCTACACCTCTCCCATCGGGACTGGCATGGGGTAATCCTTCCCAAAGTCTGTCAAACACGATGAATGCCCAACATCCTATGTCCTTTATGGGGAATCAACCAATGATGTCTCCTCAGATGCAAAACCCTTACGCTATTCAGGGTCATGGTTTCTACCAGAATTCGGGCTAGCAGCCAAACTTTTCCTGGCAACCTGGTGCCAGTCAAACTCCAGGACCCTTTTATCCAGGCTATCAATAGCAACCCAAACTACCATTCCTGGCGACGTTACACTTGCCATATTTAACACGGTTGTTAAATGATCCTATCTATCACGATCGACGTTGGCCTCCTATGCCAACGAAGTTTACTTCGGACATTCCAAAGTTCGAGGCGAAGCCTAACGAAGATCCAGGTGATCACATGACTACTTTCCGCCTTTGGTGTTCATCTAACTCACTGAAAGATGACTCCGTCCAGTTGCGATTGTTTCAACGCACTCTTATTGGGAGTGCCACGAAATGGTACATAGAGCTTGATCGTTCACGATATTCTTCTTTTGGCGAACTGGCGATGGTCTTCCTTAACCATTTCAAGTTACCTGTGAGATACGACGCCGACACAGAGTTGCTAGCCAATTTCGAGCAGACGACAGCAGACCATATCTCTGATCATCTCTGAGAGTGGCGACGCTAAAAGAGTCTAATCAAAGTACCAATTCCACCAGCATTCCTGCTTGAGTGGTTCCTTAAGTCTTTAGTACCACAATTATCAAAAGAAGTCGCAACTTCTGGGGTTTTCTCTGAAGAAGATGCCATCATGAGGGCTCAACAGTTTGAGCTTATCTATTCTCAGTCTGGTCTATTGTACAACGTCCTGTCGGATGCACCATGATTAATATTGGATAAAACCAGAGAGAGAGCCGGACCACATGCCGACGGTATTGTTGGTTCGGCACAAACTAAGCCTGCTGAGCAATTGACAAAACAATTGCAACAGTTATCCATACAACACTCAACGGCCAGCCAGACTACTGCTTTGGCTCCTCCTCCTACCCAAATGTCGGAAGTACACTATGTACAGGCGACTAACCCAAAGGCCACCCAGTAGCCTGAAGTGAAGAAAAAAAAACACAAGAAGGGTAAGGGGGATAAGAAACCCACTGATAATGCTGGCGAGGGCACCACGGAAAAAAGGAAGGTGAGGTATCCGTGCAACTTATGTGCGGAAGACCACCCGACCCATCTATGTCCTCGACTTGTGGAGGCCTAGAAGTTTGTCACACAACAACAACAAGCTGTGTTGGCTAATCCTTTTTAGCATGGGAAAAATTTAACTCAAGCCTCTACAAGCGCCGAAGGGGGCAACCAAGAAACCTGCCCTCCCCCAAATAATTCCTCTTCCGCGAAGGTATATATGGTTAGGGGTGATGCTTTAATAACAACTAGAGCACACGACTATAGTAAACCGAGCGCCTCTGAAAAGGGCAAAGAAGCCAAGATCCCATCTCTTCCTCTACAGATTGAGAAGATGTTGGGAGAAACGATGACATGCATTCCAAAATGTGTGTTTAAGAAAGCTTCTCACAATCCAAACGCAAGGGCTGCCCAGAACTAATCTGTGGTGGAAGATTTATCCCAAACCCCTTGTGCTATGTCCGCTTTGGAGGTCCTCCAAAGTTGCCCTGCTCAGAGAAAATCCTTGTTAGCTGCTTTAGGCTCTACTGAGACTTGCAACCTAGGTATCATCATGTTAGATACGACTGAATTAAAACCGTGTTTGCCTTACCACATCGCGTTTCAGATAGTAGTGGATCATCCCACGAAAACTTTTACACGACATATCTTCCGCACGGTGGTCGATGAGGGTGCTTCGACTTGCATTATGTCATTAGCATGCTGGAAAGCCATTGGTCAGCCTGAGTTGTCTTCATCACCTACTCTCCTCACTGCGTTCGACGGTCGTTCTTTCCGACCACATGGCATCATTCCTTCTTTCCCTGTGCAGTTAGGGGGAAAGACCGTGTGCGTTGAAGTAGAGGTAGTCGACGCCCCCCTCGACTACAATCTCTTTTTAGGTCGTAGTTGGACTTATGCTATGCAAGTAGTGGTCGCTATAGTTTTCCGAGTCTTATTGTTTCCACATGAAGGCCGGATAGTGACCATTGATCAATTGTCCTTCTCTAGACCTGACCCAGCATTGGGGGCATCCACGGTTCCCATGATAGATAATCCTAAATCCGATGTCGTTAACATAGGAGTTGGTTTGTGCCCATATTTGATGGGTACTTTCGATTACCTACCTCCTCATGGCAATGCCAATTTTATATTGACTCACCACAAGGCTGATATTTTTCACGTTTCGTCGTTCCGCATGACTTACTTTCAGGATCTGTGGATTCTTCCTTCCCCATCAGCCACGATGGATGAGACAGGGCACGCTGGCATGTCCATGCCCTTGTTGGCCACTGAAGTAGCGTACTCTTTAGTCCAACAAACTTCAACTACTCCTGATCTGACTCTCGCACAAGAGTTGGATCCACTTCTTAAGCCTATCTGGGCTCAGGGTTCTCTTGCTACCACCGATTCGTTAGACTTAGTCTTGCCTTATGACGAAGTTGTAATTGAAGCAATGACTAGTCCGGACAAACCTTGGGAAGATCTTCATCATAGATCATATTTCCTCCCGGAGTTAAGCCAAATCGAGGCTGGAGAATTCACTATCACCATGACGGGAGATCAGCCATGTTCCATTAACCTCTTAGCTACACAAGAAATTTATGTTGAGGGCAATATGGCGACTATCACTGCCACTATACCTATAAACATCTCCTGAAACCCTGGCGTCATGGAGAATGTCTTCGTCAGAGTGGATTGCTCCCCCAAAGAGGTTCAGATTTACATGGATATTTTCAAAGAATTCAGTGACGTTTTTGCCTGGTATTATGAGGAAATGCCAGGCATCGATCCGAAAATAGTTGAACATGAGATCACTAGGTATCCAGATGCTAAGCCTATTCGGAAAAAACTTCGTCCAGTTAATCCGAGGAAAGCAACAACCATCAAGGCTGAGGTTGAGAAATTGCTCAAGGCAGGGTTCATTTACCCGATTCATTTGACTCAGTGGGTGTCAAACCCCGTGCCAGTCGATAAAAAACAAGGCACGATTCATGTATGTACTGATTTCCATGATTTGAATAAGGCATGTCCAAAAGATAATTATCCAACCCCATTCATCGATCAGATCATTGATGAATGCGCTGGTTGTGAAGCCTTTTCATTCATGGATGGTTTTTCAGGATATAATCAAATCCAAATCAAACACGAAGACCAACATAAAACGACATTCATTTGTCCGTGGGGTACATTCGCCTATCGTAAGATGCCTTTTGGTCTCAAGAATGCTGGAGCCACTTTCTAGAGGGCCATGTCTTTTGCGTTTCACGACCTCAAACATATAGTTGAGGCCTATCTAGAGGATTTAGCATCACGCTCTCGCAAGTGAAAGGATCATCCTATGCACCTCCGACTAATCTTCGAACACTGTCGCTACTTCAGGATTCTCTTGAATCCCAACAAGTGAAACTTTTGCGTCACGTCAGGACGTTTGTTAGGTTTCATTGTTTCAAAAATAGGGATCATGGTCGATCCTCTTAAGGTGGAGGCAATAGTCCAGTTCCCCCCCCCCCCACAATATTACAATTGCAGAGTCTTCAAGGCAGGGCGAACTTCTTACGACGCTTCATCGCCAACTATGTCGAAATCACCAAGGGCTTTATATGTTTACTAAAGAAAGATGTTCCCTTTTTTTGGGATGAAGCCACTCAATGATCTTTCGATGCATTAAAACACGCCCTCACTACCGCACCTCTGCTACGACCACCTAATTATAACAAAGACTTCTTATTATATCTGGCTGCCGCAGAGTCAACCATAGGCATGGTTTTAGTTCAGCAGGATGATTCATTTTCTGAATACGTGATCTATTACCTGAGCCGAGGCCTCGTAAGACTGGAACTTAATTATACCCATCTCAAAAAACTTGCGTTGGCAGTAGTTCATGCTGTTCAACGGTTCCATCACTATGTTCTATTTCGCAAGACCACTGTCGTGGCCATCGTGAATCCATTCCAGTACATGTTGACATGACGAGTTATTGGTGGAAAAATTAGTAGATGGATGGTAATCCTCCAAGAGTTTGACTTAGACTTCATTTCAGCCAAGTCCAAAAAGTCACTGGTCTTCGCAGAACTTATCTCGGAGCTTCCGGTTGAGTCAGGTGATGTTGTGCCTGAGGAATCGCCTATCCGGGGGGATATGTTTTTGATTGAATCTTCAGACCCCTAGTACGGAGATATACTGATCTATCTCTAGACTTTGAAGTGCCCCACATCTGCGTCTCGTGACGGGTGTCGGCAGATACGCCATCAGGCTAAGAACTATCTCATACTCAATGATATGTTGTATCAGAGAGGTGTAGACTGCATCTTGCGCCGATGTCTCATTCATGAGGAGGCCGTCATAGTGCTCAACGATTGTCATACAAGAGCCTGTGGTAGTCACTTGTCCGGGTTGGCAACAACCCAAAAGATTTTACGAGAAGGTTACTTCTGGTCCATGCTTATGAAAGATTGTATTGAGTCGGTCAAGAAGTGCCATCTGTGCCAAATCTTCACACAGAAGATGAAGGCACATCTAGCTCCTATGTTTCCTGTCATCACAGTTGGTCCCTTCACTAAGTGGGGGATTGATTACACTACATGCAACCCCCCGTCAGCAAGGGGCACCGCTATATCATTGTAGCTGTCGACTACTTCACTAAGTGGGTCAAAGCTATGCCAACGTTTAAAGATGACGGAGAGACTGCAAATCTCTTCTTATTTAACCAGATTATAGCACGGTTCGGTGTCCCGAGAGAGATTGTCACTGACCATGGAAGTCACTTTCAGAACCAAATGATGTCTGAGTTAACATCAAAGCTTGGGTTACAGCAAGAACATTCCTCACCTTACTATCCCCAAGCCAATGGGCAGGTGGAAGCTGTTAACAAAACTCTCAAGATGATTCTACAACGAACTATCAACTCAACCAAGTCAAATTGGCATTTGATGTTATACTCAACATTATGGGCTTACCAAACCTCAGTTAAGACTGCAACCGATTTCTCACCTTTCCAACTCATTTACGGGCTGGAGGTAGTCTTCCCATCGAATGTCAAATTCCATCTCTGAAATTGGCAGTACAGTTATTGCCAGACACTTCTCCACTTGACGAACGGTTAGTACACCTAGAGAAGCTCGATGAACAACGTCGCAATGCGGCCCTGGCCAACAAAGCTCATAAACATAAGGTCAAGTGTCAATATGATAGGTCCATTCGTCCTCGGATTTTTTCTGAGGGTGACCTTGTCCTGGTTTACGACCAAGATAAGGACCCCCTGGGGGTAGGAAAGTTTAAACCCATGTGGTTCGGACCCTTCATTATTAAGGATGTTTTAAAAAAGGGTGCTTATCGTCTGGTCGATTTTGAAGGGAATTATTTGGCGGAGCCTAGAAATGGGCTCTACCTCAAAAAGTATTACTCATAGCACGGTCACTGTGGGCAACGTTTTGTAACATATGTATAGTCTTTGTACTGTTACTTTTTTATATTTGTTTCAAAACGTGTTATGGACGTGTCATTGATGTTATCTTTCGTCATTATGGTAGATTTCAAGTGAATCCGAGGTGTTCGTTGGGTATGCCAACAGTGCTAGTCGACACACGTGGAGGCTTGCCTCCGCAGCTTGGGTGATCTTTACACCACAGGGTCAGTTGTTATCTTTTGGAGGTATATGCTTAGGTGACACCACAAACAATGTTGTTGAGTATAGTGTAGTTATTGAGTTGCTTCATGATGCTTTGTCATTGGGTATCTCTCATCTTCGAGTCTATCTAGATGCTCAACTGGTTGTGTCGCAACTAAACATAATATACCGCGTGCATGACCCTACCTTACACCGACGATTCCTTAGGGTATGTCTCTTGGAACACAATTTTGATTATATTACATATTTTCATGTTCCTAGGAGTCTAAATCAAATCACAGATACTCTAGCCAATCACATTTTAGATTGGCATCTCGCTCACATATAAAAAGATCATGATCACACACATGTAAATACATTCTTGTACACATAATCCATAAAACACAAAAAAGAAATAAAAACCATATATAAACATCATAAAATTCTCAGAGTACATAGATGGGTGCAAGCGCCTCACAAAGTGGGAACAATAACGAGTCACCAAACTTATGCCTTCAAAACATATATATACAACAAGGTGCTTGTGGCACATAAAAAGTTTAAAAGTCTGCTCAGGGCCTGTGGGCCCTGTTATAATCATGTACAGCCTGGGATAAATGCCTAAACAATCAGACCCATGTCCGAGGTGCCCCCACAAGATGAGTCTGCATGGAGGGTGGCAGGTCCTCTATCTCTGCCATCAGAACTGTGCGAGTGAGCATAGTAAAGTTCCTCTCAATCTGCCTCAGGACTCTCTCGGCCTCTCCCACCGGGAGGTTCCCAGATACTACTGCTCCTCCAGCGGCGACAGCTGCGGCTTATGGCCGTGGGCAACGCCTATTCCATGCGTAGTCAGTAGGTCGCACAGGCCCCACAACTGCATGCAACAAACGTTCACCCATCAAAAAATCTAGTATACAAAAACATGATATATATATCAAAAATACATAAAAATTACATATGCAAACAAAAAAAAAACTGGATAGGTGGAGACTTACCCATCTCCCCTCGCTCCTCACCAGGAGGCACTGGTATCTCTAGATCTTTGGGGAAGTCAATCCCTGTGTATGGGTAGTCCTCAATAGCTAGGATCTGTCGCGACAGCCAAGCAAAAAAGTCATCGTTGAAGGCCTCTGTGGTCCTTCCACCACCCTGTCACGGCAACAACACTGCCCATCTGCATACTATGGGGAAAGTCGCCAGATGTCCTCATACTGTCAGTCGAGGACTAAAACATGGAACTCTCTCAAAGAACAACGAACATAGGATGGTCCCAAACCCGAAGTTCCTGTGTGTCTGCTGTCTGCAAGCTGTCAACTGACCTGTCATGCTTGCTAGTAGTGTGGTACTCCAGTCAAAAATTTGTGCATTCATGCACTGAATTGCACAGTTCATCTATGCGCACGAAGCCTGATGCATGACTGTAGATTCGGTAATCCGCCCAATGAGTGATAAAATGGTCTGGAGGGCGAGGCTGGTAATCCTACTCATGGGTACCGAGGAAGATCTCTGATCGGTCCCAGCCTCACAGTACTCCTCTATCAATTCTGAGACTTTGCTCGGCCCCGCAGGAAAAGTATTAAAGTTGACGGGTTCCCCTCACCTCAAGAGGCCCGTCAAAAAGTAGATATCCTCGGTGGTGGGCACCAAGGATTGCCCCTCTATCATAAAATCCTCTGCATCGGGGTGCCAATAGTCAACCAGGGCATTCAACAGCCTTGGTTGCGTGCGCATAAATGGACACAAAAAGAATTTCACTAACCCACACTACGTCAGTACGACCATAACGTTCGGATCTGCGGCCACTAACTCATTGGCGGCCTCGTGCTCCCTCTCCCTCCACTGAACATACATTCTGCCAAAATCACAAGGAAAAAAAGAGGGAGTTAATTCTTGGTTCAATCAAATTTTCCATCGCGCAGGGGGCACCCGCGGGCTGTCGAGGTGACAGTCGCGGGTACCCACGTGCAGATTTGGATCTGTACGTAGGTACCCACGGGCTGTCCCTGGACAGCCCACGTTTGCCTAGGGCTGACCTCTTTGAGGTCGACGACCACCCCCAAAAAAAACTTAAATGCAATAAATTAAGTAGTGAATTGCAAGATAAGGGAGTTTGTACTTACTTGGTCCAAGCAGAAGTCCGTTTCGTCCACTGTAGCTCCCGGAATCACGATATTTGGCAAAGGGGGTATTTTGGCTCCAGAGTCAATTTCCAAATCAACAATGGTGATAATGAGCTGCCAACTTCTATTTATAGACTTTTTGGCCTCTTTTTGTCACTTTTTTGGGCCCTTTTATCAGTTTCTTTATACCAAAAACTATTTTGAGTGGTTCAGGAGTTATATGGGAGGGATTTGATAAGGTATTGGGACAATTTTCATTGAGTTTCAAAAAATAAAAAAAAATATATGGACGATCCATACTTTTTTTTTTCAAAAATCAACTTGAGCATATAGGGTAGGATTTCATCCTGACTGTTGCATCTCGTTGCCTTTTGTTCTTACAATATAGGATCGATCTCATCCGGTTGTGGCACAAAACCTTCATATTTTCTCTAGAAGTGTCGCAACTTGGTGGTAGATCTTACCAAAACATGGATGCCCTAGGTAGGTCTTGGTTGCATTATGGTGTCCATGCCGTTTCTAAACAACACTGTAGGCTCAGGAGTCCGTATAGTATTTCCTGAATACGAGTTTGAGCCTCATTTGCATGGGTCTTTTTCAATCTTTTTCTTACCCTCCGGACTCCCAACTCATAACAGGTCTCCTTTTAAGCCCTTTTCAGACCCTCCAAACATGAAAATATTGCCGAGTGATCTTGTGACCCTTCACACTCGTTAAATTGAAATTTGAAGTCACATCTATCTGGCGGTAGTTTACCCCTTTTTCGGTCTGGATGGTCAACTGTACGAATAAAGGAATACTCTATTGGATGTCCATTCTTTAGAAGAGTATCCTTAGGTAAGATTTTATTCCTTTTTCGGGCCTGAGGGACTAAATTTATGAAAAAGAAACCCCCCCGGAGTCCATAGTTAAGCTCTTTTCAGACTCCCTAAAATTGAAAAGATCGTCGAGTGACCTTATTCTTTCACACTCGTTAAAATGGTCTAGAAGAATATTCCCGACGGAGTCCATAGTTAATCTTTTTTCAGACTCCCTAAAATTGAAAAAATAGCCGAGTGATCTTGTCCTTGTCACACTCGTTAAAATGGTTTTGAATTGACGTCTAATCGGTGCTAGTTTACCACTTTTTCGAACCGAATCGACTATTGTCGAAAAAGGTACCCCAATGGAGTTTCCTTTTATGCTTTTTCAGACTCTCTAAAGATGAAAAATCACCGAGCTTCCCGTCTTTGGGCTCGTTAAACTTACATCGAAGGACGTTACCATTGTGTGTTCTATCAACCGCATTTGCATCCTTTACCCTTAAGCCTAGTAACAATTTGCCTTTGCGTCTTAATACCTTTGGCCACTGGAGGATTTTTTCCGAGTATCATTTCCTTAGAACATTAGTCTCGTCCTTGTGCCTTGAATTTGTATGTTTGATGTACTCGTTCCTCCACTCTAATGTAATATTCCTTTATTCTTTTTCAAAACCATCAAAAAGAATAAAAAAATCAAATATACCCCAAAAAGAGGATGGGAAAGGTATTTTCTTTATTGGCAACATCATGACTCGCCCTTGGATAAAGCACATCTGTCCATCTGATTCATTAGACTATGGGATGTAGTATGACCATAGGAATCTTTGCTCGCTATATTGAGTTGCGTCCTCCACCGTTTGGTTACTCTTCCAAACATATGGAGAGTTTGCGTTGCCTCCTGCTTCGTAGACTTATGATTAACAGATATGCTGCCTGAGTCTTATTACTTGTCATGTTATTGTCCAAGGGAATTTTGTCACCAAGCCTTAGTCGGCCCCTCTGCAATATGTCTCTTGTCCGCATACCCGACCATCCTGAACGTCCAATCAAGTCTTTGTTTGAAATCACTGAAGCCTTCAGTCTGATCATCAAGTTTATCAAGTCCATAACCGATGAGCCATCGAAGACCTCTAGGTAGTGCAGTTGTACACTCATATTACACTCCTACCTGAGTTTTAGAAGATTTTGAAGTTTTTTCTCGAGCTCTGAAGTACAACCATCAGGCCAAATCAGCTTCTGGGAGATGGATACTTTATACGTATATCTTTTTGATTTCGAGATGTAGCTCCGCTGTGTATTGTTCGAAGCTACTCTTTATAGTTATTTGACATAGATCTACAGTGTATTTGATTGGTAGCCATGGTTCTATTTCATCCTGAGCATGGGTATTCCCACCTCGGTGAGACATTTGATATTTTTTGCAGATGACACCTCTTGATTCCTAATTCCTGGGCTCACTCATTCAGCACATCAGTACAGATTGGTAAAGAATTGGTAATGTATTTCGGCCATCAGATGCTCTTCTGAACTCACACATTAGGGGGCATCTATTATAACCCTAAATTGCACCACATATGCTTACCTGGCATCAGGCCTACTCATATCCATTCCTTGCCAAAGCCATGCTAAATAAACTCTTGAAAATCCTCCTAAATCAAGTAAAACGCGCCCTAACCTACTACTGCACGCATTGGAACACTGGCAGACCTACTACTGCACACGTTGGAACGTTGGTTGGCCTACTACAGCCCGCGTTTACCTAACAAAGCACAAAAATAGGAAATTTGCCGATGGAACAAAAAGCTTTGGGTTAGTTAACTGAAACTCCCAGTCATGCATGGACGAGAGTTCATCCAAAACCCTAGCTACTTCTAGCCTATAAAATAAGGGGTATGGGTACTATTTGGAGGAGGAAAAAGATAGCAAAGAAACTCTGCCTAATTGCCGAATCCATTTGTCCCAACCCTTTAGCCTTTCCTCAAGCTTAAGGAGAATTAAAGCAAAGCAGTTGGAGGACAAAGAAGACGAAGAGCCTAGGATCAGGATCGAGGAACAGTGGCCGGTCTCTATTATTATTGTAAGTTGATTCATCTTGAGATTAATAAAAGAATACTTTTCCCGTCCCAATGCACGAGTGATATATATTTTATTTGATTTATGCTTAATCTCTAACCCTTAGGTAGAAAAATAGCATGCATGCGTAGTGTTTTGTCTTGATTGCAGGATTGTCTTTGGAAGGAGTAGCGAAAGCAAGCGGATAAAGCGCAACGGAGGATCTACATCAAACATCAATAGAAAAAGGTTAGTAGGTATTTTCCATGCTTGTGTGTGAAAAAGGGGTTTGAGTATTGGGGTGATAGGTTAAGAATGATTTCTTTAAGGTCATGATTTGCGTACAAGTTCAGCCCTAGCTTGTTAGTCCGTAGGGTATTATTTCCCAACAACATTGATGCATGTTATTTCTCCTGCTGCTGTTGCACTTTTTATGCTTCAACAGAGACCTTCGATCATCATAATGAAAAGGAAGGGGGAAAGCGGGTCTCCTTGTTGGATTCATCTCATAGGCCAGAAAGGTTTAGCTGGGGCTCCATTTATTAGGAGCGAGTAACTTGTCGTGGACACTAGGTTGACAATCCAGCTGATCCAGTGCTGGGTGAGACCAAAGGCTTCCAGAGTCTTGACCATGTAATTCCAACTAATTTTGTCATAAGATTTTGCTAGGCCCAATTGTATTATCATTCCCCCTCTCCTCTAAATTTTAAGGGTGTGGATTAGTTCGCGGGAATGGATGATATTGTACATGATTTGTCTTCCTTCCACGAAGTCCGCCTGTTCTTGTGAAATAAGTGTGGGTTTGGGGGGTTTCAATATATTGGCTATGACTTTGGAGATTATATTGTAAACCACATTGCATAGAGCTATGGGTCTATATCGGTCAGGGGTCCTGGCTTCATTTTATTTGGGGATTAGAGTAGTCATTGTAGCATTTAGCGCTTTGAGAATGGAGGTTGTCCATATGGAGTCCTCCACTACCCTATAAATTTCATGTTTGACCACTTCCCAACAGGCTTTGAAAAATTCCACTGTGAAACCATCTGAGCCTGGGGCTTTCCCGTTGGGCATGTCCTGGATCACTTGGTCAATTTACTCCATTTCAATGGGTTTGTTTAAGTTGTTAATTTGTTCCTCGATGACTAGACGAGGGATATGCTGAGTTATCCTTTGGATGGCCTCCATTCTATCTTTGTTGGGTTCCTGGGCTAGCCCATGGAAGTGATTTACCAAAGTATTTTCAATCTCCTTGTGGGATTCTCTCTCGATCCCATCCTGATCCTTAATTTTCAGGATTTTATTGTGGGTTCTTCTGGAAATGGTTGCTCTATGAAAAAACTTGGTGTTCTGCTCACCTTCCCTTATCCATCTGATTTGGGACTTTTGTCACCAAAGAGTTTCTTCTTGCTGGCATATAGTTTCCCATTACTGGTTCATCTGGATCTCTTCCCTTTTTCGATCCTCTATGTATCCCTCGACTATGCATATTTCCTGGATTTTTCTCATTTTGTCTTCAATATTGTTTTTCCCTTGGTTCATATTTACAAAGATTTCCTTGTTCCACTCCTTGATATTATATTTGATGTGATTTAGTTTCTTATAGAGCTTGAACATCCTTGTCCCTTGCTATGGTTGTTCCTCCCGCCACCACTGTTTGATATTCTCCTTGAAAGTGGGGTGTTCGATCCAAAATTTCTCAAATCTGAAAGGTCTATTCTTCGGTGTGGTTTGGAAGTCTTCTTCCATTTGGATTAGCTAGTGATCTGACCCTCCCTAGGGGAGGATGATGTAGTCTAAGGTTAACCCCTGCAGAATGATAGATTCTGACACTAAGAATCTGTCTAGTCTTGTCGCTACCTGATGTTTATTCATCTGTTTATTTTTCCAGGTGAACTGTCCATTATTAGTTTTGATGTCCACCATCTCCACTGTGTCTATGAACATTGAGAAATCTTTCGCATATCTATCCAATCTTCTAGTACCTCCTTTTTTCTCCACAAGTGATGTGATGATGTTGAAGTCCCCTGCCAGGATATAGTGGAGGTTGTTGGATCGGGTTTTTAGGTCTTCTAGGTCTAGAATAATTTTTCTCTTTTCCTCTAGCATATGGGGTCCATACACATTAGTGCACAGAATCACCTCCATATTTCCAATGATTTGCATGCTAACCAAAAGTGTGTGCCTAGTAGCTTCAACTGCTATTAGGCTCATTACTTGCGGGTTCCACAAGGTAAGAATACCTCCTTCCATCTGTTGTCCTTCGACCGCCACCATCTTGTACTTGCTCCATTGTTTTTCGTTGATCGTTTCCATTTTGTCTGTAGTGCATTTTGTCTCTTGGATGAAACAAAGGTCTAGTTGTTCCTTCCTAAGTCTACTTTCGCGGGCTATTTAGGCCTATTATATTCCATGTTATAATCTTAATTTAAACATGTGGGGGGGATTTGGGGAAGAGATTCTTGTTATTACCTGAGTTTATCAACAACGCTCTGAGCTCCTGTAGGGATACGTTGTTTGATTTCCTTCCTTTTTTCCTTCTCGTCTACTTGGGTGAGAGCTGTGGTTGTCCCTTGCCGGCTTTGATTCCTAGGTGTCCTATCTCCCCATGTGTGCACTTGATCCCTCTGGATTTGGCTTCCTCCCTTAGGAGGAATAGGTATTGGATGCAGTCTAGTTGCTCCATTGGTATGTGGTCTACTCCCTACCTCTTCTGTTATTCCAATATGTTTGGGATATCTATCCCTTCCCTTTCCACAAGGTCTCTAAGATCAAGGTCCTTCATACCTACTTTACTTGTGGTCATGTCTGCATCTCCATATTCTTCCTGCATGGGGGTGTTGGCATCTCTGGTTCCTCCATCCATAGGAGTTGCGCTACCCCCCTATTCCTTCTTGTTACTTGGGCTATTTGTGGGCTCATTTGTTGCTTGTTCTCTGGATTCTTGAGATTTTGTCGATTCCTTTACTCCTTCTGCCCCTTTGTTGGTTTTGTCCTGTCCTTCTGTTCTATTATTGGCCTCTGAGTTTCTCCCTGTTGGGGTTTTAATTGGTTTCTTGTTAGCTCTGTTTCTGTGGTTTGGCTTTATAAACCCATCCTCATCCTGCTGTGGTTTGGTGCTTTCTGCTTCTTGTTTTTTATTGAGAGTAAATTCTCTAATTAGGTGTCCATGTTCATGGAATATTCTGCATATGAAGGGGATCTGCTCGTAGTCTATGTTTTGTATCCATTCCTCATCCCTGAATTCTAGACTTATGGCTTCTGGGAGTGCTCCCAACACATCCATATCTATGTAGATTATTGCGTAGGATGTATATCTCCCTTTTAGGGTGGCTTCTGAAGTCTTAACATATTTTCCCAGTTTGTTCCCTATAGTTTTGAAGGTAGAGGGTAGCCAGTAATCTAATGATAGGGAGTAAAATCT
Source organism: Picea engelmannii (assembly GCA_009831015.1). Lineage (NCBI taxonomy): Eukaryota > Viridiplantae > Streptophyta > Pinopsida > Pinales > Pinaceae > Picea > Picea engelmannii. The sequence goes on along the minus strand of ML777454.1, from coordinate 475,968 downwards.
TAGCTAGACAGGTACATTTTTGAAAGTCTCTTTTTCTGGAGAGAATTTTTCCTTCAAGGGCCACATGTACAGACCTGCTAAGGTGTGGAAGTATGCCTCCTCATAAAACCCCATATGTCACATACCCACTACCTCAATCAGATTTTTCCAGTCTTCTGCTGAATCAGAACCCCTGAATTAACTATGGAGGCCTAGCGCAAGCTAGCTCATTCTCTCTCTCTCCGTTCCCATGTAATTGTGGGTCACGATCACAGTTCAAATAAACGCAGTGTCTTTTGTATTTCGCATCTTGATGCTACGGTAATGTCAAACCGTTCGTCTTTGCAACCGCCGAACCCCGACAGGGCTAGCAACCGGCCAATAGGGATGAATCCCAACATGGCTAGAGAATAGCCAATGAGAACAGGCCCCGTCACACGGTTAAGTGGAGTACAGGTGGCAGAGGGGGAAGTGCGACACGGTAGTCGACAGGATAGGAGGGGGACCCCACTTCACACACCACACTATTTCGGACCCCCCCTTCCTCCCCCCCATTAAAGGCAGAATGGCAAGGGGGCTCTAGAATGAATCCTTAGCCGTATATCTGGGCGGGTGGACTCTGGCCATCCAGATCTTCTCGCTACTTACCCTAATGCGCATTCGCGCCCCAGCGTAAAATTGGCATCTCTTCCTCACGTCTGATGGTCATCCCAGTCCCAGGATCCTCCGAGAGGATCTTGACCATTCATCAGAGCCTAACCACATGCTAACATCTTGAGGTTTATAAGTCTGGATTTTGGGGTTTGAGAGAATAGGGGAACATGCCCTTCGGTATCTCGAATGTCGAAATGCCGAAGTGGTGAATGAGCCTCAATCGGTGATTATCCCCTTGGGTTAAGAATTGGTCAATATGAACTCTTCCCATATGACCAAAACCTCTCTTCCATTGGAATTTATCAAGGAAAGAGCTTGACCTATTGTCAACAAGACTCCCGAATCCCCGATTCTCGATTTCCCGAAACGGGTAATCTCTCGACATGTCACCTCCTTAAATCGGATGGTCCACAACTGCTCTGGGGTTTCCACCCAGGAAAGTCCCGATCCGTTGTTGCCAGGACTCCCGATCTTGCGATTCCTGATTTCCCGAAATGGGAGATATCACGATGCATGGCCTCCGTCAATCAGATGGCTCAGATCTATCCCGGGGTTTTCACCATGGAAAATCCTGAACTCTTGTCAATAGGAATCCCGATTCCGCGATTTCCAATTTCCCGAAATGGGAGATCTTATCTCACATGGCCTCCATCAATCAGGTGGTCCAGATCCATCTCGAGATTTCCACAATGGAAAATCCTAACCTCTTGTCAATAGGACTCTCGATTTCCCAACTCCCGGTTTCCTGAAATGGGTGATCTCTTGACACGTGGCCTTCGTTAATCGGACGACTTAGATATATCATGGGGTTTTTTGCCCCTATACAATGGGGTCTTAACCCTCAGGTAACTACTGACAGATCCAACGACTGTCGGGTTTTTCCTCTGAGATCTGACGACTCAGACAAATTCCTAACTTGTGGGATTTCCTACGACTTCCTAATCGTGGAAAGATCCACAGTCTGGATACTCTCATGGACCTTGGGGATATACAGTCCCGATCTCTTCGCTACCCACGAAGACACCGAGAAACCAAGTGGTAAGGTGTTTAACACCCTACTTTCTCCTACCAATCTAACGATCGTGTGTGACCACAGATTTCCCGATGGGATCTCGTCTGTCGATCACCTCCTATCAAGGTTAAGGCACTTAACACTCTATCTTCTCCTTTCGATCTGACAGTCATGAGTGACCACAGATCTCCCGACAGGATCTCATCCGTCGATTTGATACTTCATCCTTATGTTGCCATCTCGGGTTTTTTTTCAAGAGGGTCATTCCTCTTTGTACAGGGTTACTAAGGCCTTGCACCTTCACATTCTTTTTCTCGGTTCTTGATGGGATTTTCAAGGAATGTATCCCTACGGGGAGATTCACTCAGGGTACTACCTGAGGTATATAAGAGTACCTTTCTCCCACGAATCAGACACACGGTCTGATTTAGGTTGGTAAGCATATAAATAGTGATTTATGAAAACATAAGCCAGAAGTAGTCTTTCCATTATAAACATGCATCTACTAGTATTGATCAAAACATCCTACATACATTCTTACAATGAAATCATTCAGAGTTTCATAGCTTAAGGGTATAATCATCAGAATAAACATATATATATATATATATATATATATTTCAAGATGCCAGAGGCAAAACACTTATCAGAAATAACACCAGGGGTCAAGCAACTGCTGAGAGGGGTGCTCGTTTCCACCCAACCGTAGGCTTAGTGACTCCCAACGGATTTACCACTAGCCACCCCCGAGCTGAGACCATGATGCTGTGAAACTGCATCTCTTTTTTCCAGTGACCAAGAGTGAAGGTTGCAATCCTTCCTCTCTGCTATCACACCCTCTGCATAATGCCAAAGTTCTCCCCTCGCGTCTTCCCCCCAATCGCTTCTACCCTACACCTTATCCTCTTGCGAGGTTGCGTGTGGCGCGATTACCCTCGCGCTGGTCAAGTCTGACGACTCTACAGATGGGCGGTTCACCTCCCATCCCTCATTAAGCCATCTACCTACCAGAGTGTGAGACATTTAATTTGGGGCCAGCGAGCCGCTTTTGGTTCTCCGGGACAGTGGAGTCCAAATACGGTATTAATTCTCGGTGGAAGTTAACGCCACCTTTCCAGGTGCCTTCCACTGCCATCGTGGTCTCTTTTTCTACACATCCCCTCTTAGCAGTCCTACAATAAAATTCATAATGTTATTCACATTCATTGACCTTTTCCTCAAGGTCCATTTACATCACATATTCACATTTATGAGTTTGCCATAGTTCTTGGCCAGTCCAGTTACTTTTACAAACTGGGGGAAACAGGGTGTTAGAATTCCCTCCCCCTTAAAAAGGAAGATCGTCCTCGATGTTCTTATCTACTAACATGAATTGCATGTACGAAAGTAAACAAAATCGGATATGCTTGTCTCATGGCATCCTCCATTTTCCATGTAGCCTCATCTGGGCCAAAATGTTTCCACTGCACCTTGACCTGTGCAATGGTTAGGTTTCAGAGCAGGGTTTCCTTTCTGTCTAGTATGCATTGGGGTTCTGGTAGAAATTCTCCCTCTGGTTCCACTTGGATCACAGAACAATCAATTATATGATTAGCATCATGTACATATTTCTTCAATAATGAAACATGGAAAACATTATGTTCTTTTAATGTGGGAGGAAGTGCTAGCCGATAGGCTACAGGTCCCACTCTATCTAGAACCTCAAATGGTCCAAAATATAGGGGTGCCAACTTGGCACAAGCTTCCATTTTCAGGGAACTCCTTCTGGGCTTAATTCTGAGATACACATGGTCTCCCATTTTGAACTCTTTTGGAGTTCTCTTTTGATCGACATAACTTTTCTGTCGGTTCTGAGCGACCTTCAGATTTTGTTTTATCTTAGTCACTTGTTGTTCCATTCCTTTCAACATGTCGGGTCCAAAAGAAATCCTATTTACAGGATTACTCCAGTTGACTGGAGTATTACACGGTCTACCATAGAGGACCTCGAAGGGAATCATCTTTAAGGAGGCTTGGTAGCCATTGTTGTAGGCGAATTCTATCAATGGCAAGTAGTCCTCCCATTTCCTATGCATTACATGCATCCTTAAAATATCCTCTAATATTTGATTCACTCTTTCTGTCTGTCCGTCGGTTTGACGGTGATAGGCAGTGCTGAACAACAATTTGGTCTCCAAACCAACCATCAGTGATTTCCAAAAATTGGAAGTAAATTTTGTGTCTCTGTCAGACACTATCTCTTTCGGCATACCGTGTAGTCAGAATACCTCTTTCATGAATACCTGGGTGATATCTATCACCTTGCAGGTTGATTTGACGGGGATGAAATGAGCAGACTTGCTCAGTTTATCCACCACTACCATAATGGCATCATTCTATTTGGTTGAAGTTGGTAATCCAGTGATAAAATCCATGGAGATGGTTTCCCATTTCCATTATGGGATGGGTAAAGGGTGTAATAGTCCTGCTGGGTGTCGATGTTCTGCTTTAACCCATTGGCACTCTATGCATTGGGCCAAATATTTGGCTATGTCTTTCTTCAATCCAGGCCAATAAAATTGTTTCCGGGTAGCAGTGATCATTTTCTGGTATCTTGGGTGACCAGTGTATGGTCTTTTATGTAGTTCATCCATAATGAACCTCTTCAATTCATCACAATTTGGAATGTACAGTCTATCTCTGTAAGTGAGCAGACCTCCTTCGGTCATCTGGTAGCCTTCATATTTTACTCTAGAGGATTCTTGTTATAGGTACAGGGTCACGGTCTGAATGAAGGAATCTGTTTCTTGTGCATTTCTGACTTTGTTCTTGACATCTGTCTCGCAGGTGCTCACCGCTGCCAGGTGAATTATTTTCATGCTTCTACTAAGGGCATCGACCACCCAATTATCTTTCCCTTTAATGTGCTTGATTTCAAAATCAAATTCGCTAAGGAGGGCCATCCGTCTAGCTTGTCTAGCATTGAGCTTTGGTTGATCAAACAAATACCGCAATCCACAGTGACCTGTCATAAGAACAAATTTTCTTCCCAAGAGGTAATGCCTCCACATTTTCAAGGCATGCACCATGGAAGCCAGTTCTAGATCATGAGTCACATAGCTGACTTCATGTTCATTTCATTTTCGGGATTCATAGCAAATCACACTTCCTTTCTGCATAAGGACTCCTCTGAGCCCTTCCTTACAGACATTTGTGCACACAAGGAAGTTAGCTTCTGGGTCAACAATTTTTAACACGGGTGCATGGGTTAGTAGATGTTTCAGGGTTTGAAATCTTTCTTCACATTGCTGTGTCCACAGGAATTTTGTCCCCTTCTTCTGGAGGGCAGTGATTGGACAACCAATCTTGGAGAATCCTTTTATAAATCTCCTATAGTATCCCACCAATCCCATAAAGGATCTGACGTCTGAGACATCCTTTGGGGTAGGCCATTCCATGATAGACCTGATCTTGTCAGGATCTACTGCTACCCCTTCCTCAGACAAAACATGTCCCAAGTAATGTATTTGCTTCTGAAAGAAGTCACATTTGCTGAATTTAGCATAGAGATGATGCTCTCTTAGCACTTGCAACACAAGTCTAATTCTAAGTTAATCTTTGAGAAAATAGACGCGCCTCCCAACTGATCGAATAGATCATCGATCCTGGGCAAGGGGTACTTGTTATTTATGGTTACTTTATTGAGTTGTCTATAATCTATACATAGTCTAAGGGTTCCATCCTTCTTTTTCACAAACAGGGCTGGTGCTCCCCATGTGGAAACGTTGGGTTGAATATAACCCTTATCCATCATCTCTTTCAATTGCAATTTGAGTTCAACTAACTCAGGTGTGCTCATCCGGTAGGGTGTCCTAGACACCAACACCTCTCCTGGTGCAAGCTCTATCAAGAAGTCAATGTCTCTTCTCGGAGGTAGACCCGGTACCTCTTCCAAAAACACATCTATGTATTCTCTCAGGATAGGGTGATCCTTAGGGATTGGTTTATCACCTTCGATTGTTTTCAACACCTGTATTGCATATAGGGGACATCCCTTTCGACAATACTTTCTCATTTGGAGGGCTGATATTTGCCTCACCAATACCGGTTTTCAGATCCCTTGGAGGATTATTCTCTTTCCTTCCTTGCTCACACATTCTAAGGTTTTATGGTAACAGTCCAATTTGGCTTTATGGGCAGCCAGCTAGTCCATACCAATCAACAGATCGTATGATCCTAGGGGTAATACGTTAAGGGTTGCTTGGGTGGGTAATTCACCCAACATTAACTGGCAAGCTGGTATGACCTCTGCTACCCTCCTTTTGGTACCAATGGCTAACTGTACCAACCATGGCTTGGTTTCTTTTTGTGGCTGTAGCTCACACTTATCCACAGTCTTAGCAGCTATATAACTCAAATTGGAACCAGGGTCAATCAAAACAGACACTAGATGGTTGAAAGTCATACCTTCTATTTCCACCACTGAAGCTTAGTGGTCAGCTTGGTTATTATCCAAGGCTGCATAAATCTATGGCACACTCCTTGCCACATCATTGACTATGGTAGCTTCCTGAATGTTATAAAATTTCTGACTGTTCTGTTGTCGGTGTGGACAATCTCTCAAGAGATGCTCTTCTCCGCAACCCCAACATTTTAGAGGTTCTTTCTTTGGGTTATTAGTCTTCACCGGTATAGGTCCAGAAGTTTTATTTCCGTCCACCGAGGGAAAGTTCTGCTGGAGTACACTCCAGGTTGGAAAGTTCATTATGGGGTTCTTCTTGTAGTTCTTAAATCCTGAGGATTTGATCCCCTTTTTCTGAAATTTCGAACCATTCTTCTGTCTCCAGTCTCCACGAGACTCTACCCGGTGTCCATATTGTTCATGACAATATGTT
>ML777454.1:442508-453138 GCA_009831015.1 Picea engelmannii | reverse complement strand
TGCTTAAACCAAAAAAAAAATTAAAAGCTTAACGCACATAAACAATTATTTAGAAATTAGCAAAAAATGGTGTGTATATGTTCACTACATGCACCGATGTGTGTAACAAACATGGACGCACCGACACATGAAATTTTCCAAAATTTTGAGTACAAAACGTTTTGTGATGCATTCCGTTTGTTACTATCTCATAGTGTACGGTGCCACCAAAACATTTACGGGGTGCACTGCAACACAATGTTACATTTCTCCACAGTGTGTTTGGTAAACACAAATGACAGAGTGTGCACGTTTACCAATGCACCGTGTAAAAATATATCTGATAAGGGAGGTACGCCATGTACTTTAATGACTTGATGCGTTATATGTACTTTGATGCACCGCCCCACCAGTTATATGATTTTCTTCAGTGCATCGTTAAATGTACATGTCGGTGTGTTTATGTTTTCCAATGCACCATCGAGAAAGGTAACAAGGTATGCAGTGCGCCCTGTAAATTTACAGGTCGCATTGTAGCTGGTGTGAGCCAAGCGCTTTGAATGCATCGCACAATTTCTTTTTGTTTTTTTACACTTAAAATTTCACTCAATTTTAAGTTTTAATCCCGTGAAAACTTAAGTTATGAAGAAACAAGGACATTACCTAGACATTTTTGTCATCGGGGAGGCATGGTTGCAACGTACTAAAAAAAACTAAATTCGTCCACCATTTAGAAAAATTCAAAATTCATGCATTGAGCAACAGATGAAAGGAAGACAAGAAAGGAAATAATTGATGGAAGGGCGCTTCAAATAGGCAAAGGTTTCACTGGTTCTTTTGAGCTCTACAACACTGAAAATGGTAAAAATGATTTTTATCATTGGTAATTGTTTTTTATAAAACCTTGTTCTGGTGTGCCTGATGAAAAACCGCACTGGGGCATACATGTTTAATGAGCGCATCGGTTATATATATTCCTATAATGGTGCACATGTTTTTGGGCATGCGTGTGCACCAAAGCGTTTACTACTAAGCACACCACCATATATTTTTTGAAAAAATACAATGGTGTGAATTGTTTTGTTTAAGAATGACATGATGCAGTATAATAATAGACGCCCCAATGCAACCGCTTTTACATATAGAACTGCATAAATTTGGAAAGTAACCCTAACACGGTGCTCCATATTGGAGCACTGATCTGCACCGATGTGCATGATACAATGGAGTGCACCAAAATATATTTTTTGACACAATCCTACATTGGTGCGTAAATGTTTTTTATTTAACCATATAACGACGGCCTCTAATAATAGCACACCAATGATTCTTGCATTATGTTGTGCACTAGAGCTTTTTTAAAGAACGTTATTACAGTGCATCATTATTTTTCGATGCATCATTATTTCCATAGCGCACTACATATTATTTTTATTTATTTGAAATAAACCTACTATGGTGGGCTAGTTTTGAGGGCACCAATGCGCCTGTTGTATAAAACACATCAGTGCGTTATGTACTTATAAAAGCATTGGCATAAAAACATCCACTAAAACCTCTGCCCGCTCGCCTTCGCTAGTATCATCTACTATAAACAGATTTTTGGGATATTTTTATAGGGGTGTCCACAAAACCTCTGCTAGATGGTCTTTTCCTTGTAGTGTGCCCTTTCTTCCTTTGATTCATATTACCTTTCTTCTTGTCTTCCCAATCCTTATGGAAATTTGTTCTTCCTTTATGCTTATCATAAAGGAACTTGTCTCTTTTTATTGCTTCCTCCAATTTCTTGGGATCATCATAATGTATATTATCATTGTATATTGAAGGTACCCCACTCAGGAACCTTTGAATATTAACCTTCCCATCATTGATGAAGTCAACATACCTCAACAGTTCTAAGAATATTCTATCATGCTCATCCATGGTCATGCTCCCAATCTTGAGTTCAAATAACTCCTTCATCTTCCTATAATAATAATGATTGGACAAGTATTTCTTTTGAAAATAATTTTTGAACTTCCTCCAAGTGATGTTCTTCTCATAAATGTGATTTACTTGCACAAGTTGGTCCCACCACATTGATGCTTTTCCATTAAGTTGGTAAATTGCAATTCTACCTTCTTCCTGTGAGGAATAATTGTGCAATTGGAATTATTTCCTCATCCCCAACAACCAATCCTCTGCATATTCATCCTTCATGTGCTCACCATCAAATGAAGGAGGTTTGATATTTCTCATTCACCCTTGTAGTTAATCCACTCCAGATCTCCTCTTATGCTTTTTTATAGAAGATAAACTTGGACTATTTTTTGTTCTTCTAACTAAGTGACTTGGTGAGTGATTATGATATCCACCAACACTTATAGATTCTTCCTTTTTGGCATGATATCTATGATCCTTTGACTTACTTGAATATATCTCCTTATCCACCTTCTTCTCTATCATGTCCAAGCTTTGCAACAACTTGATGTTGAAGCCATTTTGTTGCTCCTGAGCTTTCATAAGATTCTCATTATCATCTTTGTAGCTCAGCACATCTCTTTGAAAAATATTTATTGTCTCTACCAAATTTATGCTCTCCTCTTTTCCTTCTCCATGCCCATTTTGTTAAGTACCTACATTACCTATGTCGACATACAACCCTCTGACTTCATCTTCATGGTTGTAATTTCTTTATGAATATTCCATGTTTCTGGTCTCCCTGTTGATATTGCTCTATTCTATTTGCGCTCTTAATTATACAAAATGTGCATGCAACAAGATTTGTTAGAAAAATTAATTCAACAAATCTATAAAATTATGCACAACTCTACCCCTTAAGTGCACCATAATTATTTTGTATGATTGCTTATGAATCATACTTCCCAATTCAAATTTTGGGTTGCATGTATGGATTCTTTTATCTAAGAACTTTCCAATGACTATTTCCTTGTCCGATTTTGAGTTCTGAGCAATAAGTTATAGTCATCTACATTACCCATTTACTCCTTTTTGCTACCAAATGATATGTGTGTATTCTTCCTCCTCTTGTACACTTTTAGGTACCCACATTCCCAATCTAATTCCATGGTTGTCTTTTATGGTTCATGGTATTTACATAGACTTCTCTTGTGCCTCAAACTGAATTTTGAGCAAGGAGTTATGCCCTTTGGAACTCAACTGGTACTAAAATTTTACCTTGCATTATCTCCACTGTAACTTTCCCATACGAGCTCTGTTTTGCGAAAATAATAGATCGTTGGAAATATCTCCTTGATATATTTTATTTATGATGCAAGGAATATTTGTGATGCATATGGAACTTACAGTCTTTAAAATTAAAACTCCTAAATACTTTGTTTAGGCCCTCAAAAAATGTCCTGCAGGATTATGACTTGCAAAACACTATAAAATTTTGATAAATTTGACTAATTTATGTTGACATGGTGGCTTATGTGGTACTATGGCTCCACCTCACACCCTTAAGTGATGCTATGTCATCCCCTTGGCCACCCTGGCCCTACCCCATTAACCTTCAACACCTTCTTCCCTCTCTCTTTAGTCATCTTTACCTTTATCTCACTTTATAAATAATAAAGTAGTTTTATTTTAATTTCTTATGTACCCACCTATATCAGTTTCCATGTGGAACCACTGTAATGTGCCATGCCACTAGAGGGTCCCATATCCATTTTTATAAATCCACATAGGTTGTGGGGATGGGTGAGCCCAATCCTGCACCCTTATCCTCCGACATGCAAAAAAATTGTCCCCAATCCAAATCTAAAGGTGTAGTTCAGGGAACAATAAACGACTCTCGATGATTTCACAACATCAACTTGCGCGAGGATTAACAACCCTCCATGTTGTGATAATGGTTTTTCCCACGATATGTGGCATCCTCCCATTGGCTTCACATCACTAAAATCCTTATTGAAAACTTCCTTTCTACCATGTGATACCTCTTATGGTATCGCTCAATACCACCTCGCGTAATGTGGTGCACACATCAGCCTCGGGCCCGTCACCGCGCACTACAAACCCTGCCACTTGGAACCCTTTCATTGGTCATGGAAAATTGCATGCTCCTTGAACCAATGGTGAAGATGATCAAAATATCTATGGTTGTGGTCCATTTTACACGGTGAAGTTGTTGGGAGGTTAATGACACCTCACAATGCGATACCATTTACCGCCCGATGATATGTGGCAACCTCCTATTCATTTCGCATTGCCAAGAGATTCCTCAAAAAATGATTATCCATGATGTGAAACCACTTATGATTTATATCTCCACTCCACTGGTCACCCTACCACCATGGCCTTCCATCATGCCTCCACCCTGCCACTATGGTAATCCATGTCACCGCTAACATCATGTATGGAAAATTTCCCAAATTTTCCAAAATTCCAATTTTTTTCAAATTTCTTAAAATGCATAATTTTCAAATTTTTTCATAGGACATCATAGAAGATCTTAAATTAAGCTTCATGTGGAAAATTTAAACCCTGTGCATGTCAATTCAACTATTGCACCTAAAATCCGACACTTCTTTGTCAATTTCTCAACGAATTCCACTTCAGAAATTTTGTTTTTTTCCCAATTTCGCCATGTTTGCTTTACAACTTTTGAATTTGGCCAATTATAAGCTTAAAAATTCCCCAACAGATGTTTAAATTTTGTATTTTAACCCTTGAGCTCCATTTCCTCAAATTCCTTAGGAAAGTTTCCAAACTATTGCTTAGGAAGTACTACCAAACACTTTGCAAACATTTTCTAAACTTTTTCAACTGCAATTCTAGTGTTCACATGTTGTATCTGACCCATGTTATCTCAGTGTTGAACCTATGGTTGTTATAGAAAAATTTTCCTCACCCTATGAAATCCTGCACAGAGGGCCTTTTTCCATTTCCCTATGCAGACTTTTCATCCCTTTTTGAAAAATCCCAGAGCTAAAAAATACATTTTTTCCACATGTACGCACCTTGCCTACTATACAACATGTGTATACATAGGTTGCACCACTAAAGCCCACACACATCAGGATTTGTGCCCAAAAATGAAAAATTGTGTCGAGTTTCCATGTCACGATAAGATATCTATGATCCTTGGCCTTACATATACTGGAAATTTTCTGACTAAACCCTTCAGTTCCATTTGAAGGCTATAAATGGGCCAATTCCAAGCTATGGAAAATAAAGAAAGAATTTAAATTTGAGAGCAAAGTTACTCTGGATAAATTATTTACTTCATATTGAGTCAGCATCCCTTTGTCCTTTAAGTCTGAACACAGTGTTCAACCCCCAAGCTCTTACCTTATTGATTGAGAACTTCATTGTCTCTCTTTTATGAGCTTGCCTTTGGTGGAGGCCCAACTGGAAAGAACTTAGTTTCTTGGTTCCAAACCGTGCCGACACGGAAGTTTGTAACATTTTTACTTTTGCTGATCATATATTAATAGAAATACTCTTTTCCGGTCCAATAGATATCTTGCAAATATTTGAATTATTATTCCATGGGCGTATTTGTCATGCTTATTAATGGATTATGTTATTGAATGTGCTAACATCATATATTATCACCATATGCTTGCTTTGATTGGTTGTTGAGGACTAGTTGCAGGTATATTGCTTTGGGTCAAGTGCTCAACGGTGGACTTCATCGAACGTCTGGACGAGATAGGCCTTTTATCTTGTCTTGCTAGCATATTTGTTTATATAGCATACTTGAGAATAGAGTTGATTTCTGTAGTCATTTCCATCTGTTGTGGTTTACCCCTAGCCATAAAGATATTTTCCTCATAACAATGGATATGATACCATAATATAACTTCTCCATCCCCCAAGTTGAGCCACACCACACGAAAATTTTCCTCTTATACCATTTAATAACTAAATTCCCTACATATGAACACAATTATTCAATTCTACAAGATATAATCCATGCATAAATATATACAATTACAACATAAGATAATTAAACAAAAATAACACATGATATAAATCATAATATCAAATAAAATAAAATTATGTTTTAATTAAATCACTGAATAGTTGTAGACCTCAAACATTCCTACCATCCATAGACCCTGCTATTCATACACTCTCAACAATAGGTCACCCCCAAGTTGGGGCTATGAATCTACCATGGAAAAGGATACCTAATCCAAACTAACTCTGACAAACAACATAACAAAAGACAAGCCTAGGTGCCAAATCCAACAATAGTTCCTAGCTCACATCCTCTCATTCCCCACAACTTGTCCCACCCTAGAAAGTGTACCCCTTCTCTGTTCCAAAGTCCTTCGGTTGTCCCACTTCCCTTCCCGAGCATTAACAACAAGACAACTAGGAAGTCTCGAAGCTCTATGGAATCTGGAACACAAGGTTTCTCAAGGAGTTCAACACCCACTATCCCAACACATAGAAAAACCTATTGTTGGTGCATAGTGGGAAGACTCAGGGTTCAACATGGATTCACCAACAAAACCCTAAATATACTGACCCTTTCATCATCACCCGTAAGTAGGTGAAGTCTCACCTGAGGTATCTATGGGGACTGTAGGAACCAGGTTTCCGTAGTCATGGAGGAATGTGAGGCATTCATTCTACCCATTCTACTTAACATTCATTCTTTATACCATACATCATGTGAGTGGAACCATCAGAGAAAATAACATATTCATATTAACCAACATACATTAAGTGCATGCAATAAATTGAAAAATAAACAAATACATCACAACATAACACAAAGACACCATATTTTAACATGGTTCACCCAATATGGGATACGCCCACAATGACAAGATTCTTTTATTATCATTCAGCATCATCTCTTACAAAAGGTGCACATTGCGCTCATACATGATATCTCAGTTCTACCCCAAAATTTCCTTGTCATTCACGCATACAGTGCACACTTAACTCATTCTCACTCTCCAGCTCTCTTCTACCCAAAAATCCTTTACATATTTATACATTTACAATAGGTCTTATCCTGTTACAAAATGGACCAAAAGGCCTAACTAACTTCCTTCTTATGTGCACGTTCACCCCTGGAAAAATGCACTAACATCATTCCTTTCTTTTGTGCACATTCCTCCTTACCTGACTTGTCATGCGGTTTTCTCCTATGCAATTCACAAAATGTCTTGCTCCAACAAGCTCCCAACACTTGCTTGTGGCTCATCCCAAGCCACTTGATTCTACTACTTTTCTCCATTCAGTTTCATAACGAAATTTTCAAAAGTCTCCTTTGTTGTTGCAATATTCTTTGTTTCTTTTGTTTCCCATGCCAATATCTCTTCTATAGTCTGCACAATGAATTATAACTTAAGACATTCTTCCTAATCATTAATTGAGTTGAATAAGTGAGGAACTCCTTTTTAACTTTCTTCTTCAATCTGGGTAGATGGTTTTTTTGTTTTTCAAGTATCATAAATGTTGCAATACATAGGTTCTTGTTGCATGACAAGTTTTCTCCCCTTGTTCTTTGTGTTCATGTTCTTTTTCTTGATCCTTCTCTGGTTCTTATGTCTCCTTCTATTCTATCTCACCAATCTCTTTTTCTATGTAGTCTTGTTATGGGAAAGTTTTCTAAGCTTGAGCATGTTTCTTCCATCCTCGAGACTTCTTCCTACACTGGTGCTACTGCTTGCTTACTACATTGTTTCTTTGTTCCTGATGTAACTTATCCTGTCTTCAGTGGTGCCATTTCTCTTTGCAAATAAATCATGTCTGTAACCTGCTTGCTTGGATCTGTCAAAATTCACTCATCCCTTTATGTCTTTCTGAATGCTCGAACAATAATAACCTTTTTCTGTCAACCCCTCATCTGCTTTTATATCTTGTCACCAACTATTTCCCTTCTTCTTCGAGTTTGTGTTAAGCCCTAATATTGGCTCATTTACCCTTAATTGGGGCATATTACATTATTAATGTTATTTTATTTATGTCGGCTTTATTCCATTAGTTGTAATTATACCTCTTAGTCTCCTATATATACCAAGGAGACATTTTCATTTGGAATCATCTTTTACTTGAACATTTATGTGGGGTAAAAGGAGGTTTTCCCCTTGAAGAGGCTTATTATATAAAATTATCTCTTTTTCAAGGCATTGATTACTTATTCTGAGGTTTTTCTATGCTATATTGATATTTGGTTCTTAACATATGGTATCAGAGCTCAAGGTCTTAGGGTTTCGCTACTACATCCGAGACACCTTGGCATTTTCACTATAACGTTTTTTCTACAACGTTTCAGAAGGAACTTATTGGAGGATATTTAGTAGATGGATCAAGGTATGTTGGGTTAAAATTTCATCTCTTGAGGCCTTACACTTTCGGAGATACAACCTATGGAAGATAGGGTTTTGGAATCATCCTGAACTGAGTCATTGCATAATTGTCACTATAAATTTTTTTCTGTAACGTTTAAGACCCTGAAATCCGGAGGATATTCAAATAAATTAGTAAGGTATATGTGGTAAAAAGGTCAGCTTCTGGGTCATATTACACTTGTATATACTCCCTGTGGAAGATAGGGTATCTGACTAGTCCTATTGACTAGTCTCAAGAAGGTGTTCCAGATAAAACAATCATAACTTCTTCCTAGAGTATCAAAATTGAGTGAGACTAGTTTCATTGGATAGTGGACAATCTATAGTATTTTTGGTATGCGTTTCATAATTTTATATCAACTTTGGGTTGAAGACCAACCACGTTCCTAAGATCGATATGAGGAAGTTTGATGGCAAGGACCCAATCACATGGATACTTCAGATGGAGAAATTCTTTGATCTACATAATGTGCCACATACACAAAAGGTACAAATTTATTATTTATATTTAGAACCCAATCAATTTGTATGGTATTGATGGATTTTTTCTCGCAAATCACTCATCACTTGGACAATTTTCATGGAAGAAATGATAGCACACTATGAGGATACAAGGAGCAATACCTTCTTTAGCCAATTTATAAATCTCAAGAAAAAGGGTTCAGTTATCGAGCACATTGAGAACTTCTAAAGATTGAATATAAAGGTAAAAAATATTCCAGATGAGCACTTGATTGATGTATTCATAGGAAATTTAAAGGATAACATTCAACATGAGGTTCGCCTTTGGGAACCCAAATCATTGGAGAATACATTTAAGGTGGCAAGAAATGTTGAAAGTAAAAATATAGCTATGGATACTAGAAGGACCAATCCTAACATCTATAGCGAGAACAATGCTCCTTCTTCTAAAACACCTCAACCTACAAGGTTGACACCTCAACAATTGGAGGAAAGAAAAGAAAAAGGTTTATGCTTTAATTGTGACAACAAGTACAGTAAGGAACATAAGTGTGGTGAGAAGAAATTACTCTACATAGATTGTGAAGAGGAAGAAGAAGAAGAAGAACCATCTCAAGATGAAAACATAGAAGAAATTTTTTCTGAAGAGTTTACTCCCACGATATCATGTAATGCATTGGTTGGAATTAGCACTCCTCAAACCCTCAAGATCAAAAGATACATCAAAAATAAAAAGGTAATAGTCTTAATTGATTATGGAAGTACTCATAATTTCATTCACTATAAATTAGCTAAAGCTCTCAATTTCTTTGTATATCCAACACTAGAGTTTCAAGTAATGATTGAAAATGGAGGAACTATCAATTGTTCAGGAAAATGCAATAAGATCAATCTTACTATGGGGGAATATGTAATGAATATTCCAATGATTTCTATGCCCATGGGTAGTGCGGATGTTGTACTAGGAATCCAATGGTTACAATCATTAGGAACAATGGCTTTTAATTTTCAAGAACTTTTCATGAAATTTTCATTGGAAGGAAAATAAATTGAGTTAAGAGGTATCACAGGGAAACCTGGTAAGGTGATAAGCTCTAATGGAATGACAAAATTATTGAAAAAGGGGCATCAGGGAGTTATTGCACAACTATGCTCACTAGATGTTCAAACATCTAAGCCATCTATTCCTCAATATCTCCAAGGGATCATTGATAAGAATTCCAAAGTATTTGAAGATATTCCCAAAGGTCTTTCACCCACTCAAAATCATGATCATGAAATTCACCTAATTCCTGGAAGTGTTCCTCCTAAAATCAGGGCATACAGATACCTGTTGGTTGTGGAGCCTGATTATCTTCCTGATTTATAGGTCTTTTACTTTCAATCGTGTTTATACCCCATGAAGTATTTACACCCCAAAAGTATGTACACTCTTCCACGCGGGGGAGTACAGAGGGGGGGTACCCCCTCTGCGAGGTCTGGGGGGCCTATCCCCCCAGCTGGGGGGTCTGGGAGCAAGCAGGCCCCCAGCGGGAGTTCAAGGGCGAAGCCCCCGAAGAAAAAATTGCCTTCTAAAAGTATATTGTATATTCATTGTAAATCTGGACCGTTCATTATAAGGTCGCATATCTAACGGTAGAGATTATGTTAGGGTTTTTTCCCTAGAAGGCAACCTTTTTTTATGAGGGAAATGTATTGCAACTATGGAGTGTGGTGAATATTGTATTATGAGAGCGGATACTGTGAGAGAAAGAAGAGGAAGTTACAGATGGTTTTGCTGTAGGTTGTATCCCTTCATTTGCTGGATAACAATAAAGGAAGGACCTGACAATTTCTCTAGTGGACGTAGCCCACACTGGGTGAACCAC
>ML777454.1:419827-431763 GCA_009831015.1 Picea engelmannii | reverse complement strand
ATCTTGTACTTGAACATTTATGTGGGGTAAAAGGAGGTTTCCCCCTCGAAGAGGCTTATTATCTGAAATTATCTCTTTTTCAAGGCGTTGAGTACTTATTCTGAGGTTTTTCTATGCTATATTGATATTTGGTTCTTAACAAATTTGCAGTGTAATCCATTTTCATTCACATAAATTCTTTCCCTAACTCTTCATTAACTTTGTATCCTCAGGTGGATCATATGCTAGATTTTCCAGCCTGTCAAAATCCTCATGCCATTTTTCATTTACGACTACGCATCTCCACTACCTCAGCGTCATGTTTAGTCTTGAAGGGTTGTCCCGTCATGTATGATCTTTAATGATTTTCCCACTCTATGCACATATCTTTTTCGCAATTCAATCCTCCTTCCTGTGCACAATTTCTTCCTCTTTCTACATCTCTGTGACATTTTCTAGTTTATATCTTTACTAGTTTAACTATTTTGAGCATTAACTTATGCATAAATTCAACCTTCTATCTCTTACCTCAAACTCTTTTATTGATTTTCATCTTTTATTTTTCTTTCTATAATACAAATACTATTATAGAAGTACTATAGTACACATTCTACGCAGTCAAGCTAGTGCACAGAACCTCAATCTTCCCTATACAATTTCAATCGACTTCTATTCACCATTTCTTCCACAGGTTCCCCATTAAATTTCTCCAAATGAACAACACTTGCCTCTATCACAAACCTTATCACATATGGACCCAACCAATGCATTTGGAACTTTCCAAGGTGTTGCAAAAACTTGTTTTCATAAAGAAAAACTAAATCTCTTGTCTATAACTTCCACCAACTATTTCCATTCTTCTTCGCATTTGAATTTGCAATCTATTCCATTTGCATTCACATAAATTATTTCCCTAACTCTTCATTAACTTTGTATCCTCCAGTGGATCATACGCTAGATTTTCTAGCCTATCAAAATCCTCGTGCCATTTTTCATTTACGACTACACATCTCCACTACCTCAGCGTCATGTTTAGTCTTTAAGGCTTGTCCTGTCATGTATGATATTTAATTCTTTTCCCACTCTATGCACGTATCTTTATCACAATTCAATCCTCCTTCCTGTGCACAATTTCTTCCTCTTTCTACATCTCTGTGACATTTTCTAGTTTATATCGTTACTAGTTTAACTATTTTGAGCATTACCTTATGCATAAATTTAACCTTCTGTCTCTTACCTCAAACTCTTTTATTGATTTTCATATTTTATTTTTCTTTCTATAATACAAATACTATTATAAAAGTACTATAGTTCACATTCTACGTAGTCAAGCTAGTGCACAGAACCTCAACTGTCCCTATACAATTTCAACCGACTTCTATTCACCATTCCTTCCATAGGTTCCCCATTAAATTTCTCCAACTGAAGAACACTCACCTCTATCACAAACCTTATCACATATGGACCCAACCAATGCATTTGTAACTTTCAAGGGTGTTGCAAAAACTTGTTTTCATAAAGAAAAACTAAATCTCTTGTCTGTAACTTCTTCTATTTATTGTTTCTATCATGCCATTATTTCTTGCATGCTTTCTGAACTCGCTGATGAAATAGTGCGACAGAGCAGTATTCTTCAAGTTTTACTAGCTCTGACAGTCTTATTTCTACTGCACCTAAATCAATAAGCTCTGTCAACACATCAATGCACAAACTTGACACAATGAATTCCATAGGCATAATTGTGTACTGGTAACATCCTCATTATGTCTCAAATGTAGTCTTATATCTATCTTCATGCACAATCTTAATACTATGATACCCTGAAAAATACATCAGTGAATGAATAAGTTTTTCTAAACTTGCTGATGGAATCCTGCGACAAAGCAATCTTCCTCAAGTTCTACTAGCTTTGAGAGTCTTCTTTCTACTGCGCCCGAATCAATAATCTTTGCCAAGGCATCAATGCACATAATAAACACAATGAATTCCATAGGCATAACTATGTACTGGTAACATCCTCATTCTATCTAAAACGTATTCTTAGGTCTATCTTCATGCACAATCTTAATATTATGATACCCTAGAAAATATATCAGTGAATGAATAAGCTTTATGTCCTCCTACATTCTCCAAGACTTCATCTATAAATGGAGTAGGAAATGGATCATGTAATAAAGCATCATTCATTTTCCTCAAATCTACACAAATGTTGATTCCTCTTGTCTTCTTATCCTGAACCACCATCAGACTAATCCACTCTGATTCTACAACAAGTTCAATAATTCATGCTTCCAACATCCTAGTTATCTCTGCTTTCACCTTTCACCAGGTTCAGTCGATATAGTATCTTATTAACTAGATTAACATCCGGTTTCAAAGGGATCTTCATCTCTCCTAACTCCCCAACAATCCCTTCCATCTCTTAAAATGTAGTCGAAAACATATCCTGATATTCATGTAGTAAATCAACAATCTTTTCAACAGTCTCTTCATTCTAGTAATCTCCTATGTTTGCAAACTTGGGCTTATCCTCTATGCTAATATTCACTTTGCACATTCTCAGTGGATTTGCATATACAACATATTCAAGTTCTATATCTTCTACTATGTGTTCTCCTTCAGTTTCCGGTACTTGTAAATTTCTTGGATCTTCATCCTCCTGGTCTTCTCCAGTGACATTATAACATTCCAAAAATTCTTGAACCATCATAGAAGATGTATGTGTGCTACATACAGGTACTAGTTCTCTCGAGTCTTTAGATGCAAATATCTTGTCCTTGATAACCTACAGAGTTGTGTCTACTGAAGGGGCATCATATTCAAAACTAAAAATTATTTTGAAGTTGTGAGTTGACTCTTCCCAATGCGATGTATCTATGTGCACTTCTAGATCTAAGTACCAGTTCTTCAAAATCATATCTAGAATGTGTATAAACTAGAGCATCCATTCTTGCTTCAGTACTAATACCCATGTTGCAATGCACTGTGTAATATGCTCTGTAGGAAAACTCAACCTTGTATACTTTTGTGAAATATATTCCTTTTACTGCTCCAAATATGTCCTATAAAAATCTTTTTCATTGCTACCAATCCTCTATTATGTCCTTATGTGTAGCCCACCATCTTGCAGAAGTCACTTTCAACGCAACATCTAAAGCTAACAGTCTTTTTTGATCTGGTATATGCAATTCAAATTACTATATAAAAGAGTCTATGGTTGTTATTCCATCATACTTTGGGGGATCACATACCTCAGTTCTAATCCATCGTAACACATGAGTAATATGAGCACATATCCTTGTCTATACTTCATGCAATCTCTACTGCCAATGCTCTAGTGCTTCTTTTGAATATGATGCATATGAACTAATACTTCACCAATTGAGTGCAACATCAGTAGTATGGTTCACATAATCATCCATCTGTGTAGTCACATTATAAATTTTATTGAGTTCTTTCCCTTTTGTTGGTTCTATATATATTCTGCCCTCTGTGGGATCCAATGGCACAATAACTTTCCAATCTCCTGCTTCAAAGAAAATTTGTCACTTCTTCAGATCAATCAGGGTCTAGTTATCAAAATCCCAATCAAGTTATAGTAATGTTGGATAAGACTTACTACCATATACTATCTTGATTACTTCGAAATCAACTATACTACACACTCCATCAATGTTAACATTTTGGTTTTCCCACTATCTCACAGGTATGCTTCAGAAGGATGTTCAAATAAGATCATAGGTATAAAATGATATTATCCATGTCATAATATCCTATCTACGCATTCAGTCGGAATTCCTTATTCATCCTTCTCTTGCTATGTACCTAGTTAACTGCTTGTTGTAAGACATGTGATTCTTTATCTTGCATGCATTGATCGATCATCCCGCACAGTTCATTTAACACAGTCTCATCCTTCATTAATTATAAACAACTCTTCAAGAAACTTATCAATGTACTTACCTTCTCAACTTGTCTTTCTAAATGGTCAAAGACTGGTGGCATGTCATACACTGGTGGTGCAGTCGAAGTCGATGTTATCCATTTTTTCTTCGACAATTCTTTCCTTGCTTTCTTGTATGTATCTCTTTATTTTATAGGATGAAATAATGGAGCAGGATCCTAAACTTTCCTTACCCACTCCTCAATCTTCTTTCCTTTCTCTGTCGCGCCAACTCATGTTCTCGCTCCTCCTCACGTAGTTGTTGCTACCTTACATCATTTGGTGTGCTCCTATGCAACTATCATCTATACATTCAAGTTCCTGTTTTATTTCCACTTCGCTATCAAGTGTGGGCAATATTTTGTTGCATGGTCCATTTGTCTATAATAAGTGCATGTTTTTCAAGGATTCATAGAGTCGTGCACCAAATGCCTAGGCTGATTACAGTTATAACATATAATCAAACCTCTTCCTTTGTCGAATCCTCCTCTTCCATGACCTCCTCTTCCTCCTCTTCCTCCTTGATTGTAACCTCCTGGAGTATTATATTGTGATACCCCTCCTTCCAGTCCTTTTTCCCCTTGCATTATGTATGAATATGAAGTGCATTCTCTCATAAGATCAAATGCATAGCATTCCTTTTCATCATGTCCGACAAAATTTCAAAAATTACAAAACAAGTTTCTAGCCATGCTCTTGTACTTTTGCATCAATGGGAAAGAAGTAGGATGATGACCCATCATATTACATATATCGCATCATAATACTAAAGGATTCAGAGCTCCTGTAGCCAAATACTCCTTGAATTTTGGACACCCATTCTTACGATGACCTTATGTTCAACATGTAGTACACCAAACCTCTTCACTCTTTTCCTTTCCTTCAGCTAGTTCCTACAACTGAATGGTCAATGCTGCTAATTGAGACTGGACCTGATCCATCCTTGGGTTATTCTATCCTATAGGGTATGATTCCAAACTCATAGAAATCTCTATGTCTTTTGACAATGACATAATCTTCTATTGCGTCAAAGGGCAACATATATCCAACAATAATCCTGCAATGAACCACTCCCTATGTTTCTCATTTGGAATCTATAAAGCCAACCGGTCCTTTAATATCTTGAATCTCTGATCAAAATCCCATACTGACTCATTTGACAACTACTTGATCTCTTTCAGCTCTGTAATACACTATGACTTAGACTTTGGCTTCTGGAATTCTTTCAACAAGGCTTTCTTGATGTCTACTAATTTTCTGGTTTGTCCCGTAGGTATAGTAGATTGATACTTCATATACCATAGTAATGCACATTCTATGAATGTTGTTGTCAACTATGAAATATTTGTATCATCATCCTGGATGTTCTTTACTATCCATATTTCTTCACAAACAAACAAGTGTTGTTCTGTATCCTCTGAACCTTCTCCATGGAAAGCATTCTCAATGTGGAGTCTAATCCTACCATCGTGTACTACGTGGTATTCTTCCCTGGTGACACTAACTTATTCTGACTTGGCATACTACTTCCACTACTTTGACTACTTTTACTACTATCTTTACTTCCCTTACTAACTACAAGTGATAAAATTTCATATGTTCCCTCAGTTCTTGGAGATGCACACAGGGTCGTGGGTTCGACACAGAGTCTAGCTTGAGTGGGATGTAATTGATCTTCTTCTACTAGACTAAGATGACGATATTTCCCTTCTATGCAAAAAATCCCTTCAATATAGAGTATTACACCAGTGTCTCCTTCCTCAATATCATTGTGTTTCCCTTCTCTCTCAGCCACAGTCCTCTTCCTACTATGCCTAAATATTTTACCATTGTGCAATACCCCAATCTCTTCGTCTGTCACACATCCCTTTTCTATCAAAATCCTCATCCCATCCACTCTTAATTCCTTATTTTTTGCATCCCTCTTCTCCATACACTCATGCCATCCCATGATCATCCCCCAGTCCCCCCTATGTGTGCTAAGATCTAATTCCATCTTCATAACTCCCTTATCACAAAGCAACATCTTTATCCAAGTAGATAATGATTTCAAGTATCTTCCGCATGGAACCTTAAAGAATTCTCTTTCAACAACACTGACGCAAACACCACTTGCTATGTCGAAGCAGATCCTCGATTCCACAATTTACTGTACTGGAATCTACCTTGAATATGGTCTTTCATCATTCTTTGATAGAGCTAAACTTAGTTATCTGTCACTATGCTTGGCAATTCTATTCCATTTGACAAGACTCCTCTTAAATTGGCGGATCAAACATTTTTCCTTTTGTTTAGCACCCAATGGAAAAGACTTGGAATATGATGTTAAGTGCCATATGACCTTATAATATGACCAAAAATACCCAACGGAAATGATCATAGACTCATCTTCCGTACTAACCTCTCTCTTCCGCTTCCATACATCAGCGGACACGTAGCTCCCAACAGAAAATTCACACACCGTACAGATTGTACCCTCCATGCAAATTTCGCTTCCATATACTAAGAACCACGTAGCACCCAGCGGAAATCACCAAGGTGCCTCAAACTCTGTATCCTCCCTTCTCTGCTGAGATCGTGATCGTTTATCTCTCAGCCTTCAATCTCCGTTCTAATCTCAAACTTCCAATCCTCGACGAGATATCAACTGTCTTGCCCAAACTTCGCTCTAATCACGATCGTTGATTCCCAAATATTGTACATATTAGAAATGCATACAGACTGTACATTTCCATTTGCTCTTAATCTCATCCATCGATTCAAACACATTCTCCATGGAATTCGATGCTCCCTTGATGAGTCAGATGTATCCCATCCTTTCCGATCCATAACAGAAATGGTTATACACAGCTTGAACAGAATGTTAGCATATACAAATGGTATTTATAATCCAGGGTTCACTGTGATGGCTGTAAAGGTTTCCAAACTTTACAGAATCCTTCTCGTAAGTAATTCCTTTCTAAACCATTCAAATGAATTACTGTTATTCAATCCATGAAAACGAGAAAATCATAATCGAACCAAAAACAATCATGAGTAGTATTTACACAAGAAGAAAAATCCATTAATAATCCTCTGTTGATTATTTACATCTATCTGTATTCTCTTTCTATCACACTCTGTCGATCTCTTCCTGACCCAAATATTYAGTCTGTTCTCTGCTTTCTCTCCTCGAGCCCTGTGAGCTAACCCTCATYTAGAMTMARCYRGATTAAACTAGGTTMARCTATCTCAACCATCGACCAAACTTGTATTTAATTACAATGGATTTCTGTTTCCAGATCCTATGATTAAGGAAMARAGTCCTTCATAAACTCAAYTRACCCCTACRAGTCATCARTGACTCACTAACCATTAACAAACCCTATCTTATCTTKTACAAGTGGAAAGGATCTAGAATCCTTGCCCATTATCCAAAATAACAAATTACACAAGTGTGAGACCCTAGGTCTCCTTTGATTCACTCAACTTTGATGAAGTCATGGGTGACTTCATTTTCATGAGCCTATGCTCCTGCATCAAACACTATATGACTGGGTACAACCTATAACAAATTTAGTAATATAACCCCCCATTATACTATCCAACCAAAAATAAATTACGCGTGATATCTTATTGCTTACGGTATTAACTTGCTGAATCAACTAAGGGGTCTAATTCCTCGAGACCACAATGCATAATGTTTCATTCTTTTCAGATAACCTCTATATCCACTCCGCCAAAACATTCAAAAAATCAACAAACAAAATCTCATGTAAATCTATAAGCACTTAACACTATAACCATTTATCTGTGTTGATCCATGGGTTCCTATTTTGAATTCTGGAAAAATCATGCTCTTTCTCCTCTAATTATTGTCCAATATCTTCCTTATTTGACCTCCATAGTCCCCTTAGTCACAAATCCTAGTCCCAACAACAAAACCATTTGCTGGGGTGTAGTGAGTAGACTCGGGGTTCAACATGTATTCACCAAAAAAACCCTAAATATATTGTCCCTTTCAACATCACCCATAAGTAGGTGAAGTCTCACTTAATGTATCTATGGGGATAGCAGGAACTCGATTTTCTCATTCATAGAGGAATGCGAGGCATTCATTCTACCCATTCTACTTAACATTCATTATTTATACCATACATCATGTGCACATAACCATCATAGAAAATAACATATTCAGATTAACCAACATACATTAAGTGCGTGCAATAAACAAAATAGTAAACAAACACATCACAACATAACACAAAGACACCATATTTTAATGACCCATTGATATGGGCTACGTCCACAACAACAAGCTTCTTATATTACCATTCAACATCATCTCTTACAAAAGGTGCACAATGCACTCATACATGATATATCAATTTTACCCCAAAATTCCCTTGTCGTTTAGGCATATAGTGCACACATAAATCATTCTCACTCTCCAGTTCTCTTCTACCCAAAAACCATTTACATATTTATACATTTACATTAGGGATTATCCCATTACAAAATGGACCAAAAGGCCTAACTAACTTCCTTCTTTCGCACGTGCTAGCCCATGAAAATGTGCTAAATTCCTTCCTTTTTTCCGTGCATGCTGCTTCTTATCTGACTTGTCATGTGGTTTTCTCCTACATGAATCCCAAAATGGTCCCAAAATGTCCTAATCCAACACCTATTCCTAGCAATTCTCTCACCCAACAAAAATGCTCCACAAGCTTGAAAACTTGTTTCTTCATCCCAAACCACCAAGGATTTACTAGGAAACAATCAACTTTAGTTTCCTCTCTAGAAAAGGGACAAATGATCGAATGATTGAGTGAATCATGGAATTAATCCTGGAATTACACTAATTCCCAACATTATATTTGAATGTTCCTAGCTTGACACTTGTCATCTAGGAACTACCTTTGACTCTAGTTGGTAATTTGTTCCCAACCTTTAGGAACTTAGGATAAATTAATATCACATGACTTAGGACTTAGGAATAATATTATTTTATACCATGGCTTAAGCCCCCTTGGCTTATCCCCTCTTCCTTAAGCCCTTAAACCCCTTTCCCTCTCGTGGGGGTCCTATCCCCCCATACTCTTTTGTTTGACTTGGTCTACAATAGTGATGTATTTTGTTAATAAATCCAAGTATGATTACTATTACATTTGTTAGGCTTGTTGTCCTTTTAGGTCATAGACTCCCTGACCTATATCACACAGACACTATGGCCTCAAAACATATATACAAAGGCACTTTGGCCTAAAATATCCTAGCTTACCAACCTATAAAGCATATGTTCATTTATAATTGGGGTTCAACCTGAGGGTATTACATTTCTTGTATGCAAAAATTTAGCATCAATTTGATCCAGATTATTTTCGGCACGAAATGAGAGCGGAGATATAATAAAGAAATGCATAGAGATATCGTGGATATCCAATAATATAACATAAATGTATCAAAGATGCAACCATAAACACAGAGATACAATAATACATGATTTATATTAATTAAATAAATGTACAGAGACTGTAAAAATACAGAGTGAAGGACTCGCTAGAATGGTGGCAACTTATCTCTGAGAAGAGATGTGACGGCTACTCGCATTCGAAATAAGATGATTACAATGAGGCTCTGAAGGAATTTTTACAATAAATAGGAATTCCAAAAACCCTAGACATCCAAAAACCTAACTCTAGGAGATGAAGCGCCAAAAGTCATGTGGGCCCCGTTTGGGTAAGTTAGTACATCAACTTCCCGGGGTCGTAAATTTTGCATACAATCTTTGTTTTAGGCATATGATAGCCCATTGGAAAGGTATCATCGAGGAGATTCATTTTGGGGGACCAAATATTCCTTCGAAAATCATTTCTAATCTTGATCCCGAAAAACCTTCATTTAGGCCCTCAAAATGGCCCCGAAAGTTTAAAACTGTTAAAAATAATAAATTGGCAAAATTACCAGAAAATTGTTTTGAGCCAATTGGAAAAGGTGGGTGGCCATCGATATCCACCTGGATCACTATTTCTAATATTTGAACAAATTCCTCAATACCATATTATATAAAAATAAATATATTGTTCTTCATATATTACAAACTAGTACCAATTTGTTCCCACACAGTCATACAACTTATGGGAGTAGGTATCCATCAACTTCCAATTTTGTGTATGGGTCAAACTTAGATTAACATCTTCCTTTTTCATGCCATCCATTTGAGTATGCCAACACCATTGTTTAGAGCCCATCCTCACTATGCACAACTAGCTACATGGTATATTAAAGAGTTGTAAATCTTCTATGAGAGGTATTTATGTTGTATAAATAATTCCAAGATGCACAAATGTTTGGCATATCTCACTTATTTTAATGGGAATTTAGAAAATCATGTGAAAGGTTTACAATGGAGTGTTTTTAGTAAAATGTTTTTTAGTTTTTTGAAATAGAGAAGGAGAGGGTAAGGTTGAGAAACATGCACTATAGTGAACCTTGATATATAAAATATCAAAATATGAAAGATCAACCCTTGAGCTTGAGAATTAAACCCTTGACTGCTGGTTGCCTAAGCTATGTCACACGAGGCCCCGTGTGACAGGGAGTCTTAGTTCCGCGAGGCTAAGACAAATTTGGTACATATGTTGGTACCAAGCTGTTGAATCTTGTGGAAATGTTACATGTTATTATTACAGTACAACAGGTCAACTACAACTCACAAGTATGCTTTTACGATTGTATCTTATGCTTGGTGATGGTATGCTACATGTTTGAGAGGCATGTATTGTTGATGCATGATACATCTTGGTGATAGTGGTATGGTACATTGAGTACTAATACATATTGGTTGTATTGGTATCTTCGTATTTGGTTTGGTTACATGGTGATGATTCTGGTACATGCTTGAGGCTTATTCTTGGTATACTCTTGAAGCATTGGCACATGGTGTATGGTTTTCATTGATATTGCTACATTGTTGAGGATCACACTTGGTATATGACAACATATGTATGAGATACATCTCTTGGTTATGTTGGTACTTGGTTGAGGTACACCATTGATGGTACTTTCTTGATATATCCTATGGTACTTGGTGTATGGCATGATTGTGTGATATTCTATATGGTTGAGATACATTGTTGGTACATGTGTTGATGTAAATGGTTGATACATGTTATGGTACAAGATTGGTACTTGGTATGGTGTTGATGTACTTGGTTTATGGTTGAGGCATATGATATAGTTTATGGTGCATGGTTGATGTACGATTTGGCACAAATGTTGGTGCATGTTTGATGCACGGTTTGGTATAGATGTCGGTGCATGGTTGATGCACTTGTTATGGTAAAGGTTGTGGTACATGGTTGATGTTTGGTATGCTACAAGTTGATGGTTTGGTACATGCTTTGGTACATGTTTGAGACACATATCTTGTAATGGTATGTTGGTGATCTTGGTACATGCCTGTTAGAGGCATGTGTTGGTGATGTTGGACATCTAGTTGAGAGGTATCCCTGGTATATGATTCATATGAGAGGATATGGTTGAGTATTAGTGACAGTGACATGTTGGATATAGTGACAGGTTGACACGTTATAGGTTGATGTGACAGTGGCAGTGATAGTGGCAATGATTGTGGTAGTGACAGTTTGGTATACACTTATATTTCAAGGTGGTAGGACATGACAAGGAAAGGGGGTTGTATCCTCCTTCCGATTGGTGCCATATAACATAGGGAGTTGGAGCTTCCTTCAAGTTGTAGCTTGAGAATCAAGGGGTTTTAGCCTCCCTTTGGTTGGATCCAAAGAATTCGGGGAGTTGTAACTTCCTTCAAGTTGGAGCATGTAAATAGGGGGTCGTAGCCTCCTTCCAATTGCATTTGGAGAATTGGGAAGTTGGTGCTTCCAATGAATGTATTATTTTATATACATAAGAAAGAATTATGTGTTTTTCTCCCATTTGGGTTTCCACGTAAATTCTGGTGTACTATGTACTTGATGTGATGTTGCTTATGTTTATATTCTCATGATATATTGAT
>ML777454.1:398978-419606 GCA_009831015.1 Picea engelmannii | reverse complement strand
GTCATAACTATGAGATGTGGAATATCAGAATGAAAACACTTTTTATAGGCACAGGGATATGATGTTTGGAAATCCATTGTTACAAGACATACCTCTACTAAGAAACTGAAGATTGCAGCCAAGAAGGAATTGAAAAGAAACAAAAAAATAACAATGAATTTCATCTAGGAAGGATTACCTGATAAGGTAAGAGAAAATGTTGGAAAATGTTCATGAGCTAAAAAACTTTGGGATAGGTTATATAATATCTACTTTGAGGAATCTCCCATCACAAAGCCATAGAATTATAAATAATATGGAAGAACAAAATAAGAAGAAAGATGCTCATAATGTCAGAAAGATTCGGAAGAAGAAGATTTTGAAGAAGGAATAGTAGACCTTGAAGCAGAGTTGATCAGTGCTTTAGAAGAATTGACAAAAGAAATGAAGAAGAACAAGTATCTTGAGGAACAATTACTCAAGAAGAATTCTCAAGAAATTTCTGAAGAATCCCAACAAGTCATTGTGAAATTAAAAGATCGGCTAGAAGAAGCTAGAAAGATTGAAGAAACATACAAAGGTTAGATGGAAGAAAAACAATGTTTGGAAGTCAAGATAGTAGAACTAAGAAATGAAGCAATGGAAGAGAAGCAGTGTTTGGAAGACAAAATAAATAAATCAAAGAAAATATAAAATATTTTGAAATATCACCTTAAGGAAAGAACTGAGGACTTAAATCAACTTGAAGCAGAATTTGGTCAAGAAGAAAGAAGACTTGAAAAAAAAAAAATCTCCTTGAAGATCCAAATTGAAGAAGAAAAACGAATAGAAGAAGTCATGAAGAGTCAAATGATGAAGAAATAAGAAGAGGTTGAGAATCTTGAAGAAGAAGTTGTCACATTGAGATCCAAAATCATGAAGATCAACAAAAATGATAAAGAGCTAGAAACATCCACATAATCAGTAGAGAATGTTGAACATAAGCACTCTAGGTTTCCATAAGAGAAGAATGAAGAAAAGAGTAAAAGTTATGAAAAAACACTCAAAGGAAGGAATCATGGTCGGCCAGAATCAAAGAAAAATGATAGAGATTTATCTTCACGAAAACTCTCCACATTGAAGCCACAAAGAAGATTCAATCATGATCATGATCAGCCAAGCTAGGAATTCAAAAGGACTACACCAAAAAGAAGATCATTCACTCCAAGGTAGGTAAATTTCTTTTATGTTCATTTTTTTTATTGTATTAACTTTGGAGATAAAACTGCAAATTGTAGGGCTTATGGAAGAAATGATCAAGCAAGAGATGTTTATGTGGCCACACATAACATTGAATGTTACAAATGCCACAATTATGGTCACATAGCTCGTGATTGTAGAAGCATGATGGATACTTCTATGAAGAAGAACATTGATATCATATATAAGAAAGTTTGGAAAAGAAATCAAGAACAGGTAAAAGAAGAGTAGATGAATGAAGGACACCCATAATTTATACTATCTGGATTGGAAATAGTACGAGATCAAGAAAAATCTACAGGAAAAAAGGAGTATGACAGATACATGAAGGTTTGGAGAAGAAATTAAAAACAAGAAGAACAAGTGAATAAAGACTAGGTCTCAGAGATCACATGATTTGCAGTAATGTAAGAAAGAAAAGAAAAATAAGTGAATAAAGAACATTCCCAAGAGTTTGTAATTTTAGGAATTGTAGTGTGAGATCAATCCATAGGAAGAAAGGAATAAGTTAGAGTTCAAAAAGATTATGAGTCTACAGATGAAGAGGAATATTACTCTACTTCAAAGAGGATATTTTTTTGAGCCACCCGGCTTGGAGACTCCCAGTGAATATGAATACTGAACAAGGGGAGTCAATGCAGTAGCTACTACAAATTATAGAACCATCATTCGAGTAGGTTAAAGTATTTGTAGAGACATATTTAGAGCAGTCATATAGCATAAGTACAGAATGACAGATTGATCAATTGAGAAGTAGTGTTCCCACACATGTATCAGTTGGTAGTTACACAGGCATAAGTTTATGATTGTATTCCACGTATGTATTCAAGCATGGATATATTCATTATAGGTTGTTCTAGAAATGCATAGGTTGATTTGCAAATATAGAAGACTAGTGGACACATTTGATTTAGTTTGAAAAAATAGGAATGTGATGATCAATTGTGGACGTGAAGCCTTCATGATAGTACAGTGATAGAGGGGTCAACATTGTGAACAGTTGAGTATAAAATTCATGGATATTTTGTGACATATGGATAGATATGGATACTTAGTAGATACATAAAACATTGGTAAGAGAAGATACATAGCAATGCATTTACAATTGGAATCAGTGGAATCAGTTGGTCACAGAAAGGATTGCAGTGAAAGTCACAACATAATAGGGAAAGAGAAACCATCGATAAAAGATAAATCATCATAAGAAAATAATTGAACAATATGGTCAAGTGAACATGACAAGTGAATGAAGAAATAAACTAATGAATGTTTTTTGTATATGTTAGAGAGTTACAAGAGGAATTATCAAGAACTGGAATAAAGGAAACATTTGTAGGTAGCCCGACATTGATCTACATGAAATCTTGGAGAGAAGTCGAGGAAAGAGAAATCATCAAGATATTTAGAAAGGAATATTAATAGCATATAGACAGGGGGAGACATACCGATAGGGAGAGTTATTAGTTTTCCCATGATGTCAAAGGAAGGGAAAGAGAAAGATCATCAGAGTAAGAGTTAAGCACCTAAAGTTAGAGAAGGATTATTCAGTACATGTATACTTTTAGGGGGAGTCACTCTTTTCTATCAAAAGAGAAGAAGAACTTGGAAAGGAACATGAGGAGAGAAACATGTGAAGAGAAAGAAAAAAATCATGAAATAGATGCATGAAGATGGGGGTAGCAACCCCGAGGAGAGAGACCCTCTTCCATTGATGTAAAAGGGAGAGAGTGAGAAACATTGATGAGGAGCAATGGTCATAGGGGGAGCATGAGTGTTGGAGCATCAGTTTTTCCATCAATGCCTAAGGGGGATATTGTTGGATAGTTGCTTGTCATTAATCTCAACCCTTGGAGAAGTCCAGAATCCCTAGAGATATGGTTGAGATTGATGGTGAATTAATTTTCATTGATGGAGTGGTTGATGTCAGTAGATGTGTTGAATGCATTTGATGAAGTATACATGATGCCCCAAAAGTGTGATTATGGGACCCGAAGTTGACTGAGGAATATGGAAATGAAGGATAGTGTAGATGAAAGTAATACACTCATATATGGATAGTCCTTATCGTTCCATTTATGTTGATAGGTGGTACACCACATGGTTCTTCAAGGTTAGGGAGATATGCCCTTGTGAAGTTGGAAGCCCTGTAGAATTGTCAAGAAGCCCCTAGTTGGTTACAAGTCAATTAATGAATTGGTAAAGTGGTTGTGATAAGAACTTACTAGAAGCCCTATGATTAAGGAAAGAGATTACTTTGAAAAAGTATATAAACACCTCAAGGAGTCTCTCATAAGGACAGACACACACTTACATTGATTATTTATCTTGTGAATGTTATGGTCTAATATTTTGGTATATTGGAGAATCTGACGGTAAGTCTGAGGCAGTGGGGAAAGTGTGAGGAAAGAGAGAAATTTTCGAAGCTGCATAGTGCAAGGATTTTTCTATAACCCTAATTTGGCAGGCCCTCACGGGTCAACTCGAGGGTGTCACACGAGGCACCCTTGCGAGTTTCCTAAGGGATGTCACGACTCACGCGAGGCCCCATGTGACAGGGATTCTTAGTATAGAAATGCTAAGATAAATTCGATACAGATGTTGGTACCATGTTGATGAAGGATGTGATAGTGTTACAAATCAGTATTATAGTACAACAAGTCAACTACAGGTCACAGGTATGCTTATGTTATTATAGCTTATGCTTGGTGATGGTATGGTACATGATTGAGAGGCATGTATTGTAATACATGGTACATCTTGGTGATAGTGGTATGGTACATTGAGTAGTAATGCATCTTGGTTGTATTGGTATCTTGGTATCTGGTTTGGTTACATGGTGATGATGTTATGGTATATGCTTGAGGCTTAATATTGGTATACTCTTGAAGCATTGGCACATGGTGTATGGTTGTCATTGATATTGATACATTGTTGAGGATTACACTTGGTATATGAAAACATATGTATGAGATACATCTATTGGTGATGTCGATACTTGGTTGAGGTACACCATTGATGGTACTTGATTGATATATCCTATGGTAATTAGTGTATGGAATGATTGAGTGATATAGTATATGGTTGAGATACATTGTTGGTACATGGTATGGTATAGGTGTTGATGTACATGGTTGATATATGTTATGGTACATGATTGGTACTTGGTATGGTGTTGATGTACATGGTTGATGGTTGAGGCATATGATAAAGGTTATGGCCCATGGTTGATGTACAGTTTGGTATAGGTGTTGGTGCATGGTTGATGCATGATTTGGTACAGATATTGGTGTATGGTTGATGCACTTGTTGTGGTATAGGTTGTGGTACATGGTTGATGTTTGGTATGGTACAGGTTGATGGTTTGGTACATGCATAGGTACATGGTTTGGACACATATCTTGTGATTGTATTTTTATCACATATAGTTGTCAAGAGTAGTGTGTGTGTTTTGTCAATACTTAGGCCTGTATCCTTGCCCTGTCTCTCTCTCCTTCTCATAGGCCAAATCTTAAAGTTTTTCCCTTTCGATTGTTAAAATTGGTTTTTTGTTTACCCCTTTTTGTTTTAAGCAACCTGGTTTCTTTTGATGTCTTACCCAAAAGAAGTTTTGGCTCGAAGCCTTTCTGTTTTTCCTGGAGGATGAACACTCACCTATTTTTTTTTAGTCTCTAGTCCTTTTGTTTTTCCATATCACAGCAAGTCACACAAGTGCTTGTTCACACATGCCACAACCATGGACATCAAGTGCAACTTTCATAATAATCCATTTCAGGTTTAGAACTCATGCAACAAGTAGGTTCAATTTTCAGCGATGAAGATCCCTCGTGGAGTTCAGATCAGTGGCTCGCGGGTATTCAGAATCTCAAAATTGCACCAAGTATAGTGTTAGAGAAAAAAGTCTAAAGTCCCGAAGCCTGAAGAGAACATGAGTGGTAGATATTGAGGGGGACAGTTGGCAACCGATCTGAGGGTTCGGGGAAATGAGCTTTGGGAGATTTGAAGTGAGAAGTGCATAAAATTCCCGAAGAGACGAAGCCTAGACTCCCGAAACAACTATGGATTGTTGATCTCAAATCAACGGGAGCCATTGATCTTGCCGACAATACCTCCAGAAGACCCAAAGTGAACCTGGACCATCCATTGGTGTGGACATGCGGCAATAAATCATTCACTTTGTATTTTTTCCTTCAGGAGATTTGAAGTGAGAAGGGTGCAAAGTTTCCGAAGAGCCAAATCCCAAACTCCCAAAATGATTCGAGCCATCCAAAGAAAGAAGAAACGTGGAGGCAGATCCCTCAATTCAAAATTTGGTGTTCTGGAGGATTGTGGGAGTTAAGCATTGAGAAGTCCCGAGAGCCGAGGTGCCAAAGTCTCAAAGAGTAAAATTTTGAAGTCCCGAAGCACCAAAGTGCCGAAGCGCTAAAATGTCGAAGTCCCGAACCACCAAAGTGTCGAAGCCATCGAAATGCCGAACTGTCAAAGCCAACAAAGTTCTGAAGTTCCAAAGAGATGAAGTGTTGAAGTGCTGAAGTCCTGAAGCGTCGAAGTGTCAAAGTCTCGAAGAGCTGAAGTGCCAAAGTCCCGAAGATCTGAAGTATCAGAGTGTCGAATCGTCGAAGAGATGAAGCCCCAGAGTTAAATATCAAGCACCACGCATCCTTTCAGATCGAATGGACATTATTTACTTTGAGAATCTGGTCTTTGGGAGTTTCAACATCTCGACTCCTGGTTTCATCTGGAGCGTTTTCTCCCAGAGTTAAGAATCAAGCGTTGCATGTCCTCCTCAAATTTATGGTCATCGTTCACTTCAGAGATTCAGCATTTGTTTCAGGTCACCACGTCACTATGGGCCCATATGTATGCCATCTCTACATGAAGTCCCTTCTTGAGCTCCAAAGTCCAAAGTACGTGGCATCCGTCTGGCGCTGACACATGGCACTCTTTTCAATCATTTTCAGACGCGTCTTCAGCCTATTTTCGAGTGACACATGTCACCCCTCCATCTGCAACATGTCAACATAGTGATGGAAATACTCCACGTCAGATCATCCTCTAGGAGGTGTTATTGTTCAGTGTCAAAAGCAGAAACCCACCCCAAAGCATAGTTTTAATAGATCCTAAACTTGGCAGGCGGATAAAATCCAACGGTGGCGCCAGATCTAGCAGGTGTGCCCAGATCACAGATGGAGACCATATCGACAACCACACTCCATTACGGGGATGCAACTTGCTCGATTGATAAAATTATTGAGAGGTCCCGCAATTGAAACCGTAGTTTGGCGAAAGTGATACGTGGTAGAAGGTGGTGGATTGTGGGCCCAAAAGTAGTGCGAGTTCAAAATGCTTTTGACAAACCATCAATCACATTCCCTCATATAACATCCAATCTGAGAGTAGCAGGTGGCCGCCCCCTGAGCATTAAGTCTCATTGTGATCCCGAGAGGAGGAAGTTAATGAAAATAGAGCTAGTGGTTGAAACCTCAGCTCACTCCATAAATGGAAGGCATGGAAGGCCCAACCGTGGGGACTGAACTGTCAGCTTATGGTACCCCTGTGGATAGATTTTCCTGCAGACCCATGTTGATCTGAGCTCGCGTCTAAAAGAGGGATACATGCACAGTCTAATAGAGGACTGCTCAGACACGATGCTTTGAATGTAGTGATTAGATCACACTCCTAATAGTCGGGGAATGATCTGAGTATAAATGTTTCAATTTGATATTTTGTTAAGGTTGTCAACTGGTTGAGCAGAGCTCCCTATTTTGTAATGTTTTGATGCTAGAGTTGTTCTCTGGTTATGTATCAAATTTGAGACTTTCACATTAATAGAAGTCATCTTCTTTCATTTCTCTGTAAAAATTGTGCTAAAACACTCGGGCATGGAGGATCCAGTCGAGGGTCATAGTTTTATTGTAATGTAGGTTTGATTACAGTATTTTTATGACCGGTTTCAGTCAGTTTCTTTGTTGTCTTATTCCCTCTTACACTGAAAGGCTCGGGCATGGAGGATCCATTTGAGTTGTCATAGTTTCATTGTGATGTGGGTTTGATCATTATGCTACTGTGACTATGTTCCTGTGACATATTTGAGTGTCTGAAGCTTGAGCTCAAGAGTTCTCTTGAGCCTGGGTTTTTCTTCACCAAACTGCCTGAAATCCTAATGCCCATGGCAGACTTGTCCATTTTCTCACTAAGTCTTCCTTTTGCTCACCCTTAAACTCAATTCATTGACTGAATTTAATGAGGCCCTCACTTCCCTGTGCATTGCTTGCCCAGTTTTTGTGTTAGAATCATTCATGTACTGAGTTTTGTCCATTTGACCTCCACTCATAAAACCAACATCCACCAAACATTCTGATGGGTACTGGTCTTATCCTCTCGCAATCTGAGGGTGAATCTCAGTGATAACATTCATGGTGTCATTGTCGATGAATGAATTGAATACATTTTCCTAGGTAAGAATGACAAAGAAATTCTGATTCTAAAGGTGCATCAGAAATCAATACCTTGAAGATTGCAACTTGCACCTGGCGACTCCACTATTTCAATTGTGGCTCTGAAATGCAAACACACGAGGTCTACTCCACAGCTGCCTCTAGCTACACCTGAAGCTGACCCATAGAATATTATCAAGAAAGGAAATGCCTCTCAAGAAGAACACCTTTCAGTCATTGTATCAGGTGATTCAGGTAATTTACATGATTCTTATTTAAAAACCCTAGTAGCTACTTCTAATTCTCTTGTTACACTGTCTGCTTGAGTTTCTAGAAGTTTAAATTTTGGGAGTTTTCCTATTGATTTCCCCCCTCCTAGTCTTGGTTTAGAAGGAGAAAGATTTGAAACTCATGTCTCCCTTGATATTATACAGTGGTTTAGACCTAGGACCTTAGAACATTTTTCCACTTCAAGCTTTATTACCCCCCCTCCTATTAAATTTGTTGCGTTTGGAGAAGGGGAAACCTTTGTTCCCTTGAAGCCCATATCTCTCTCCCCCAACACTCAGTCATTTCCTTTCTCTCCCAGAAGCAGAGCTACAGTCGTACCTGTCCAAGATCCATATTCCCTTGTTTCTCCTACAATTCACATCCCAATTGTAATATACCATATATAAATGTATGCAGAATAGAAATAAAATGCTAGTAATGGCAGAATAACAACAATATAACCAGAACATTCACCACAATAACACTAAAATGATATAAGAATAACAACCAAAATAGTACTTTGAATCTAAAAGCAATCTTCACGGGCCTCTTCGAGGGGGAAACCTCTAGTTGAGCGGAGCTCTATTACAATAATATCCAATCTAGGGTTCTCACACCCTCGACTCCTATTTATACTAAAAAGAAGCATCTAGAGTAAGATCCGTCTAGAAGCAGAAGCTTCTATTAGGTCTTCTTACATCCGCCTTATTCTATTTTATTGAAAGGCCTTCTTAATATTGACCTTTATTACATCTGAATATATTGTTCTACCTATGTGTGGGTTAGGACCCTAACATGTCCACCCCCTTAAGAACAACCTTTTCCTCAAGGCTTGAGATGAGGAAATTGTTGCAGAATGGTAGCTGGTTCCCAAGTGGCATCTGTTGGAGTTGTATCTTTCCACTGGACTAGCACTTCCTTGATGGTTCTCTGACGTAGGTGACACTCACGCTGGTCCAAAACTACTTCTGGTTGTAGCCAAATGGACCCTTCTTCAGCTAACTCTGGAAGGTTGGTTTGAATTTGGCACTTAGCTCCAATCACCTTCTTTAAGCATGAAACATGAAAAACATGATGTATCTTTGAATGGCTGGGAAAAGCTAACTAATAGGCGACTTGTCCCACACACTTGAGCACGATATAAGGACCATAAAATTTGGGAACTAGCTTCTGACAATGCTCAGTCTTGAGGGAAGTTTGCTTGTAAGGTTGCAATCAAAGAAACACCTGATCCCCTTCTGCAAATTGACGTTCAAAGTGACCTTGATCTGCTTGTTGCTTCATGCGATTTTGTGCCATGACCAAATTCTCTTTGAGGGTACGGAGAATAGCCTCTTGAGTTGTAAGTGTTAGGTCAACCACCTGGACCTTCAAGGCACCCGGTAAGTATGAGAGAACTGAAGGTGGCTTCTGTCCATATACTACTTCAAAAGGAGTCATGCATGTAGTTGTATGGTATGAAGTGTTGTACCACCATTCAGCTAGGGGTAACCATTTATCCCACTGATTTTTCTTTTTCGAGGCAAAGCACCTCAAATATGTTTCCAAACACTTGTTGACAACTTCCATTTGGCCATCAGTCTAGGGATGATAAGTTGTGCTGAGATGCAATTCTATGACTTTCATCTTGAATAGTTCTTGCCAAAAATTGCTTGTGAAAGTTGGGTCGCGATTAGAAACAATAGAGTGTGGCATGCCATGAACCTTGAAGACCCAATCCATGAATATTTGAGCCACCATGGATGCTGTAAATGGGTGTTGAAGGGCGCAGAAATGAGCATACTTGGAAAGGCGATCAACAACCACCATGATGACGGATTTTTTTTCTAATTTGGGTAAGATGGTAATAAAATCCATAGAGATATCCTTCCAAATAGCAGGTGGAATCGGGAGTGGTTGTAGTGTGCCCGATGATTTGACTGTTTCTCCCTTGTTCCAATGACAAACGTCACATACATGTACAAAATTATGAATGTCTTGTTTCATACCATCCCAGAAAAAGGAACGTTTGACCCTGTCATAGGTTTTGGTGAACCCGGAGTGCCCTATTGTGGGTGTAGCATGAAGCTCAGAAAGTACCATGGATTTAATATTTGATTGTTTACTTAAATACAAACGAACTTTGTATCGAAGTTCCTCATGGAGGCAAGAGTACCCTGGGGAAGCTGGAGCATTGGACTACAATTGTTGGATCAACTGCGAACTTTTGGGATCTTGTAGCCATTCCTGGAGAATGGCTTGGAGCCAATCTGGTATAATGAATGAAAGAGAAAAAAGGGATCCTTCATCTTCATATTTTTGGGAAAGTGCATCCACAACCACATTATCTTTTCCTTTCTTATAAATGATCTCATAATCATATCCAAAGAGTTTATTCACCCTTTTTTGTTGTTCTGGGGAGGAAATGCATTGTTCCAGAAAATACTTGAGGCTTTGATGGTCTATCTTAATTTGGAACCATTGCCCCAATAGATAAGGACACCACAGATCCACGACATGTAGAATAGCCAACATTTCCTTTTCATAGATGGATTTGCCCAGATTTATTTTAGATAGTTTCTTGCTGGTAAAGGCCAAAGGTCGACCCTCTTGCATAAGGACAACACCAATTCCTTTCCTTGAGGCATCACATTCCAACACAAAGGTCTTTGTGAAATTGGGAAGGGCGAGGACTGGAGTGGTGCACATGGCCATATTCAAGGTTTGAAAAGGTTGAGCAGTGCCTGGAGTCCAAGTGAAAGGGTTCTTTTTGAGGAGAGCAGTGAGAGGTGCTGCAATCTTCCCATAATTCTTAAGAAACTTGAGATAATACCCTGTTAAGACTAGAAATCCATGCAATATCTTAAGAGTCTTTGGGTGAGGCCAGTCTTGCATAGCTTCAATTTTTTTAGGATCCACCCTGACACCATCTTTGCCAACCAAATGACCCAAGTATTCTACTTCTGAGGTGCCAAAATCATATTTAGACTGTTTAAGGAAAAGTTGGTGCTGAGAGAGTAGATGGAGAACTTGATCCACATGAGCAAGATGGTTTTTCCATGTTTTTCTATAGATGAGGATATCATCAAAGAAAACTAAGACAACATGACGGAGAAAAGGATGAAAGACATGATTCATGAGGCTTTGGAAGGTGGAGGGGGCATTACACAAGCCAGAGGGCATGACCAAACACTCATAGTGGCCCTCATGAGTTCTAAAGGCAGTCTTGGGAATATCTGCCTCGTTCATACGTATCTGGTGGTAGCTCGAATGAAGATCTAGTTTAGTGAAGAATTGGGTGCCACTCAATTCATCTAGGAGGTCATCAATGATAGGAACGGGGAATTTGTATTTGATGGTAAGTTTGTTGAGGTCACAAAAGTCAAGACACATTCACCAAGAACCTTCTTTCTTCAGGACCATGACCA
Source organism: Picea engelmannii (assembly GCA_009831015.1). Classification (NCBI taxonomy): domain Eukaryota; kingdom Viridiplantae; phylum Streptophyta; class Pinopsida; order Pinales; family Pinaceae; genus Picea; species Picea engelmannii. Next base: position 408,277 of record ML777454.1, on the reverse strand, counting down.
CAGGAGACGAATAGGGGCTCATACTAGGGCGGATAATGCCTGCATTAAGGAGTGTCTGGACCATTTTCTCAATTTCATTTTTTTGGGAAAAGGGCTAATGATACAGATGGATATTGGGAGGAAGGATTCCTGGTACAAGGGGAATGGAATGACCATGAACACCATGGGAAGGAAGGAGGCTTTGGGGAGTGGAAAAGACCAATTTATGTTTATAAAGGATGGCTTGGAGGTCTTGCGGTACCGAGGGTGTCTCTATTGCTTGTATGGCATGGAGTTGGGCGATAACACCAGAATGACCCTTTTTTAGCAGCTTTTCCATGCGATGGGAACTAATGATCTCAGTTGAACTGATGGTGATGCCTTGGAACTTATATTGGTGGCCCTACTAGTCGAATTTCATGGTTAAGTCTTTAAAATCCATGAGAATGGGACCCAAAGTCCTTAGCTAGTTTTCACCCAGCACAATGTCACAACCTCCCATGTCGATAGCAAATATATGGAATTTTAGGTGGTAGTCACCAATTTGGAGACACATTTTCACAACACCCTCCACATTTCATGGAACCACCATTGGCAATGATGTTTTGGAAATTATTGATGACATGGATGTAGCAATGAGTTTCTTGGGAAATGCAGTGATGAATAAGATTATGGGTGTTGCCACTATCAACCAGAATGATGACCTTCCGATGCTTGATGTAGCCGATTAGCTTGAGGGTTTGGGGAGTGGAGAAGCGAGTGAGAGCATTGAGGAAAATGACTGGTTCTACTTCAAGAGGGTTTGAGGGAGGGGTTATGTCAGTGGATTTAGGTGACTCATACATAGAGGGAGTTTCTTCATCTTCTTCCGAAATATGCTCGGAGATGGCCATAAAAATATTTTGTTATTTACACTTATGGCCCGGGAAATATTTGTCATCGTAGTTATAACAAAGGCCTTTGAGTTGGCATTCAACTATTTCAACCCGGGTCAATTTTTGGATCTTTAGTGGAGCAGAGGGAGTAGTGGGATTTACTAGTTTAGGGTGAGGGATGAAGGAGGGTTTGCGGTTTTGAGAAGATACAACCTATTGTGCTTCTTTATCTCTTTTGGTAGCCTCCACCCAATTCTTAGGTCGATCCATGAGGACATGGACCTGAATTTCATCCTTGAGGCCGTTGATAAAACACTCTCAGAAAAAGGCATCAGACATGCCCTATGTTCTAAAAGCCAGGCACTCAAAGGCAGCTATAAAGTCTTCCATTGTTCCTAGTTGTTTCAACTTAGTCAAACGACCCAAATGGTTGGTGTCAGTGTCAAAGCGTTCATAAAGCTCTGCCACAAATTGTGTCCAAGCAATATACCCTTGATGAGAATTTTTTCTCCATTGCCACCATTGCCAACGTTCTTGATCTAGATGGAGAACACCACACCGGAGTTTGGCCAAGTCATTTGTAATTTTGTATAAAGAGAAGTAATGTTCCATTTGGGTTACCCAACCAATGGGGTCCGAGCCATCAAATTTGGTCACATCCACCCGCAGAAGGCGTAGGTCACATTGAAAGTGATGGTTCTGCAATGTATGGGAATGAGAGGAATGGTCACCTTCAGTATGTGGGGGTGAGGAAGAGGAAGGGTTATGATATGCAGTTTGGTGTAGAGTGCCGAAAATATTGATTCAAGATGGGTGGTGAGGTCTTGTTTGATTTCGCCCATTGAGGACTGTATGGTTGTATTGATGGCGACAACATTGGCACTAAGTTGTTTCACTTCTTGTTAGGTCTCAATGAGACCAGATTGCAAGGTGTTGAAGTGAGCTTCTAAGTCTTGGCTATGATTATGGGCCATGAGGGTGGGGGAACTAAAAAGGGGTGGGCGGGGTAATTTTTTTTTTCCGAAAAAATGATATGGATGAATGTGATAAGGGTGAAGAGATGAATCCAATGGAATAGGTATAAAATAATGGTGAATAATACTGCAGAGAGGAAATGCCCAAATTCTTAACCGAAAAGAAATGTGTATTTACTTGGCAACCCAAACACAGTTGCACGACAATAGATCTTGTCATTTTAATTTGTTTATGTTTTTGTCCCTAAGGGGTAGGTATTCAAGGGTTCTACAGACAAGGGTTTGCCCTGTTCTATAGCTCTTTGATATACGTTTGGGGTCCAATAGTAGTACTCGGCCCAATATCTCAAGGCACTAACTAAGGAGGATAGACCATACCCTTAGCCATTCTACCCGACTACTCAGGTACTAGAGAGTATCTTCTCGAGTGTTGTTCTCGGTGACACTATAGCAGTCAAGCAACTGATCTATTTATCTAAAGAGGGCTTCAGGTAATGTAGGTTGATCCGTACACATGTGCTGTCTGATGCGCTACCACTCGAAGGGGTACCAACAAGGGTTACAAGGGTGGCCAACAGATGTGCACTTAAGTACCACTTGTATTTCCTGCATGTATGAATCCCTCAACCGCAGGTTTATGTGCGTAACGACAGATCTATGTGGCTTAAAGATGTCGGAATATGTCTCTACCCTGAAAAAAAATTTAACCCACACTTTCTTTCGAGGAAAGTGCTCTGATACCACTTGTAATATACCAGATATAAATGTATGCAGAACAAAAATAAAATGCTAGGAATGGTAGAATAACAACAATATAACCAGAACATTCACCACAATAACACTGAAATGATATAAGAATAAAAACAAAAATAACACTTTGAATCTGAAAGCAATGTTCACGGGCCTCTTCGAGGGGGAAACCTCCAGTTGAGCAGAGCTCTATTACAATGATATCCAAGCTAGGGTTCTCATACCCTTGACTCCTATTTATACTAAAAAGAAGCATCTAGAGGAAGATCCTTCTAGAAGCAGAAGATTTTATTAGGTCTTCTTACATCCGCCTTATTCTATTTTATTAAAAGGCCTTATTAATATTGACCTTTATTACATCCGAATATATTGTTCTACCTATGTGTGGGTTAGGACTCTAACACCAATGGTAGGTGCTAATACTCCTATGAACAAGATGGCTGAGATATTGGTTGCTAGATACGCCCCTCTAGTTTTACCTCATCCTACGAATGCTCTCCCAGCCACATACCACCTTAAGTACATGCCCTAGTTCATAGGGGAGGGGGACATAGTTGCAAAAGAACACTTTTCAACATTTTATAGATTTGCAGAGATCCACACCATCGAAAATGAAGATGTGTGGATGAGAGTTTTCATACAAAGCCTTGATGGTGATGTTAGGAATTGGTTTAAGTACTTGCCTCCTAAATCTATTGACGAGATTGATACTTTGGATGACTCATTATTAAGACATTGGGGGGATAAAAAAGATTTCCTTTATTATATTACAAAATTTGGGGCACTTAAGAGAGAGGAGGGGGGATTTGTTTCAGACTTCTCAAAGAGGTTTAATAAGATGTATACAACTATTACCACTTAAATTAAGCCTACAGAAACCTCTGCCAATATTACTTATGCTAGTGCTTTTGACCCTGCATTCTGCCTCCTGCTGAGAGAAACAAGAGCTACCTCCTTGGCTCATATGCAAGATGCAACCCTTGAAGTGGAATCTAATCTATTGGTAGTAGGAAAACTCAAGATAAAAGGTAGGTTTGAAGCCCCAACCTATGATTCCTCTGTTTCCCACCCTCAAGAGGATGAATTAACCAAGCTAGTAGAATCATTGTCTGTTAAAGTGGAAAGGTTAAAATTGGAAGGAAATCAGAGTTATAGGAATCCCCAAAATGTTGATAATAGGGGTAACTTCAAAATACCAAATAATGCCCCTCAGATCATCCAAAGAGATCAAAGAAATAGGGATAGGGATGATAAGAGAATTCAGGCTCCTCTCCAAAATAACCTTATTACTGATGAAGGAGAGGAAGAAGATGTCAACCATGAAATCCATTGTATCAAAAACACCTCCTTATTTCCTCATCTAACCCAATTTGCACATGAAGACTCTCTCATGGATAGCCAACTAAATGAAATGAGCAAGGGGGAAAGGACCAGAAACAATCCAAATAGATATAACCCGTGGTCAAAGAAGAAATAAGGGAATCTTGATGTTTTTTATCAACCTACTAGAGCAGAGAATCCTGCTAAAGATATGGAAGACAATAGTAAAGAAAAAGAGGCACAACCCCCCCCCCCCACCAGTGGTTGAAATCCCTATCCCAGAAGTGAAGGATATTATGAAGCCTCCCTCCTCTTACTGCCTTGAGCATGCGATTCAAAAGATTAGGATCCTTGTACCTCTTTCAGAGTTACTCAATCATGAGGGATTCAAAAGGTGACTCTCTAAAGTATTGCAGCCTGAACCTCTATCTCATCCCACAAACTCAATCAACCTCCAAGATGAAAAGCAAACTGTCATACTAGGGCCTTTGGTAGAGGATAGAGATGATTCCTCACCCCCTTTTTATACATCATTGAATATTCCTGACAAAGTATTGCACAAATTCTTGATGGATTCTGGGACATCTCACAATCTTGTGCCTAAAATTGTCATGGATGAGCTTGGGTTAGAGGTTACAAACACCTACCATGACCTATATTCATTCGATTCCAAGAACGTGAAATGCCCAGGGGTGATTAAAGACCTAGCTGTCTCCTTGTTCCAATTGCCAATGAAGAGTGTGGTCATGGACATTGTGGTAGTTGATGTCCCCCCTAAGTTTGGGATGCTCTTGTCTGGATCATGGATCAAAATACTAGGGGGAAATTTGCAGATGAATATTTCATATGCCACCATTCCTGTGTTTGGGGGAGAACATAGAAGGATTTATAGAGAAGCACAACTTGCTTACATTATCAGTGATGAAGCAAACCCTATCAACCACCCCATATTTTAAGTCAATACTGATTTAGAAACTAGTATATTGCATCTTTTTGATGTTCCTCAACCACCTATTGAAATAAGAAAGCAATATATTCCTTTTTTTGAAGATCCTCCCCCCAATACCTTTGCTTGGAAAATGTTTTTTGATGGAGACTCTTCTAGGGAAAGTGTTGTTGTTGGAGTAGTTTTTATGTCCCCCTCCCAAGAGACCATATCTTTGTCTTGCAAGATGGAATTTGAAACAACAAACAACTTGGAAGAATATGAGGCTCTTCTCTTGGGTTTGATAGATTCCAAAGACATGAAGATTGAGGAGCTAGCAGTATTTGGGAATGCTGAGTTGATTGTTCATCAAGTCGGAAATTTGTATCAGGCTAAGCACCCAAGGTTAGGGGCCTATAGAAGTGAAGTATGGGATATGATTGACAATTTCTTCTTGGATTTTAATATCTCATTTGTTCCAAGGGAGGAGAAATTTGTGGCAGATTCCTTGGCAGTCTCGACAAGTAATTTCAAGGTCCCTTTGCCCCCAAATCTCAAGTATGAGACGGAGATAAAATGTAGACCCTCTATTCCTGACAATGTCAAACATTGGAAGGTCTTTGAGGATGATATGGAGATAAAAAGGTTCCTTGAGATTGTGGATGAATTTTTGGATATGCATATTGATCAGGATCAGGATTATGAAGAAAGTCCTCATGCTGATGTTTTTATGAATCAAATTGATAACCATCATATTGTTTAGTTTCCTAGTGACCATATTCCAAAGGGGTTTGTCCCTTTGGAGAGTTTGTTTGACAGGAATGATGTTGTTGTAAAGGTTGAAGGATCAACTGGAGAGGCCGATGTGACTGAATGCAATCTAGGAATGGAGGATGATCCCAAATGGGTCAAATTGTCTAGTAGCTTATCAAAGGAGAAAAGGGATGAGTATGTTAGACTTTTGAAGGAGTTCGCTGATGTTTTTTCTTGGACATATGAGGATTTGAGAACATATGACACTAGCATCATTGAACACAAAATCCCTTTGAAAGAAGACACCAAGACTTTCAAGCAGAAGCTCAGGTAGATAAATCCCATGCTGTTTTCGATTATAGAAAAAGAAATGAAGAAGTTGTTGGATGCACATATCATCATCCCCTTGAGATTCTCAGAGTGAGTGGCTAATTTGGTGCTTGCGAGGAAGAAGAATGGGGAAATCAAGTTGTGTGTCGATTTCAGAAATTTGAATAGGAGCTCCAAAAAGGATAACTACCCCTTACCGAAGATGGAGCACATCTTGTAGAGAGTGACTGGTTCATCTAGGATGTCTATGGTCGATGGCTTCTCTGGTTACAATCAAATCTCCGTCTTTCCTGAATATAGAGAGAAGACATCTTTCACAACTCCTTGGGGCATGTTTATGTATGCTAAAATGCCCTTCGGATTGATGAATGCAAGATCAACCTTATAGCGTTCCATGGACATTGCATTCATCAAGAAAAAGGACAAATTTTTAGTCATCTATCTCGATGATATTATAGTATTTTCAAGATCTGATAAAGAGCATTGTTATCATTTGAAGAAAGTATTCTTGAAATGAAAAAGGTTTGGTCTCTCTCTCAATCCTAAGAAGTATTTATTTTCCATGCAAGAGGGAAATGTTTTGGGGCACATTGTGTCAGCTGAAGGGGTGAAGATTGATCCAAGCCAAGTACAGGCCATCCATTCCTTATCTTTTCCTAGATCCAGGAAAAAGGTTCAGTCTTTCTTAGGTAAAATCAACTTTATAAGGAAGTTCATTTCTAATTTTGCTGAATTGGTTAAGTACATTACAACCTTTCTTAGAAAGGGAAATGAAGTAAAATGGATTGCTGATTCCAAAAATTCTTTCGACCAAATCAAGAGGGATTTGATTGAAGCACCTGTGCTCATCAGCTCTGACTATTCTAAGGAATTTTTGATATTTCCTTTCGCTTCATATGATACACAAGTTGTTGTTTTTGCTACAGAGAAATATGTAGGGGTTGGAGCAACCTATTTCCTTTTTCAGTAGAGCATTGAGAGATGTAGAAATGAAATATGATATCATGGAGAAGCATGATTATGCTTTGGTGAAAGCCCTCAAGGATTTTAGGATCTATATTTTTCATTCAAAAATTGATGTATATGTCCCCTCAGCCTCAATAAAGGAGATACTGATCCAACCTAATATAGATGGGAAGAGAAGCAAGTGGATCACCAATATTCTAGAGTTTGAATTGGAAATAAAACCCACCAAATTGGTGAAGGGCCAAGGTTTATCTAGGTTATTGTCTGAATCAAATTGCAAGTCATTAGGGGTTAATTTCATGAATATAGACTCAGGAAATTAGAAAATTGAGTTTGTTGGTGAAGAATATCAACCCCAACTTAGCAGTATGCCCTTGGTATAAAGACATCATATACTTCCTGCAAAATTTGAGGCCTCCTGATGGTTTGGACAAAAATAAGGTGAGAGTTTTGAAACTCAAGGCAATCAAGTATTGTATCATTGATCGAGTTTTGTACTGGAAGGACCCTCTGGGAGTTTTGTTGAGGTGTTTAGACCCACAAGAAGTCCAGAGAGCTATGACTTATTTTCATAATAGCTCATGTGGGGGGCATCATTTTTGGAGGACCACAACCTATAAGATCCTTAGAGCTGGGTATTTCTGGCCCAACCTTTTCATTGATGTTTGTGCAAAGATTAGAGCATGTGCCAAGTGTCAAAAGTTTGCTAGAAAGAAGTTGTTGGATTACTGAGAGGGGGGGTGAATAAGTAATAGTGTAATTATAATCCTTTTTCTTCAAATGTTATATCAATGTAGAATTATTATCCAATAATGAGTAGTAAGAAATAAACAATCAAACACATACACAGTACACCAGTGTTTTACGTGGAAACCCAAATCGGGAGAAAACCACGAAACGCTTTTTCTTATATGTCTTGAAGAATTACATTCATTGGAAGAACCAACTTCCTTTGTTTTCCAGCTGCAACTGGAAGGAGGCTCCAACCCCCTAGTTTCTCAGGCTACAACCTGAGGGAAGCTCCAACTCCCCAATTATCTGGCTAAAACCAAAAGGAGGCTACAACCCCCAATGTTCTCCGGCTACAACCGGAAGGTGGCTACAACCACCTATCCTTGCCCCATCCTGCCACCCTGAAGTAGTAGAATGATGGAACCACTATCACACTATCACTATGAGATATACCGCTATAAACTTGTACCAATAAATCTGAACCATCCATCAACCATGCATCAACCTGTACCTCAACCTGTAATCAACCTGTACCATAAACAAGTGCATCAACCATGCACCAAACTGTAATCAAACTATACCATAAACAAGTGCATCCAACCATGTACAAAGTATGTACCAATCATGTGTCAACTACTCATGAAATATGACTCATCAATATGTACCAATGTCATCAACTATACACCTCATGTATGTGCGCCAACTCATCAACTACTTGTCTCAACCATGTACTCAATATGTAAAAAAACTGAAAGCCCTCATCAATTTCATTATACAAATATGATTTGTAGCTCTATAATAGACCTGGTGTATATGATCACATTCCTGCAAACCTTCCTTCACTTCAAAAACAAGAGACTAGCATTTTCATCAAACTTTTATTTAGTCTCACATGCCTAGTTTTGGATTAGTCAACAACCCTAACTTGAAGTAATCATAACTTTGAACCTGTAATGTATACAAATCTGAAATTGATACAAAATGTTCTTCAGTGTGTTTTATGCAATTCCTCCAAGTTTCACTACTTGAAACCTTTCAGAAAAAGAGTTATAGCAAAAATAGCATACCTTGCTGAATTCTGGCTTATTCTAGAGAGCGACCTTGTAGAGCGTTCCCCGCAAAAAATATTCGATGAATTGATATGAAACTATTAAAAAACATACTAAATATTTTACCCTAACCAAAAAATTTTGTCTCACTAAATTTGGATATGTTATGAATAATTTATGACGTTTTTACCTGAAACACCTGATTTTGATTAGTTTCAGGACTGGCCACAAACCCTATTTTCCACGGAGTGTAAATCCCAAACTACAATGACCCACAAGCTGAATTTTTTACCACATATACTTGGATATGTTTTCTCACTTGCATAGAAATTTTAGTATCTGAATCATTATAAAAAAAAAGGTATAGCGAAAATGGTGAGATGACCTGTAAATAACATACCTTAGAAAGCACCATCAAAAGAATTTATCCTTACTTGAATTTTGGCCTTCTTTTCTTCACTTTCCTCGTAATTTCGGCTTAGATATCATTTTTTTACCTCAGGAACCTATATATATTCAATATTCTCAAGTGTGATTCAAATGAGAGAGCCTTTCCTCTTATTTATACTCTCCAAGTAGCTTCCTTAAAAACATCTTCTAGGTCACTTGGCCCACTTTCCTTATTTTAGGGTTGGGTCCACTTCTA
>ML777454.1:372131-392460 GCA_009831015.1 Picea engelmannii | reverse complement strand
AGTAAGAAATAAACAATCAAACACATACACAGTACACCAGTGTTTTACGTGGAAACCCAAATCGGGAGAAAACCACGAAATGCTTTTTCTTATATGTCTTGAAGAATTACATTCATTGGAAGCACCAACTTCCTTTGTTTTCCTGCTACAACTGGAAGGAGGATCCAACCCCCTAGTTTCTCAGGCTACAACCTGAGGGAAGCTCCAACTCCCTAATTCTCTGGCTACAACTAGAAGGAGGCTACAACCCCCAATGTTCTCCGGCTATAACCGGAAGGTGGCTACAACCATCTGTCTTTGCCCTGTCCTTCCACCCTAAAGTAGAAGTAGAATGATGGAACCACTATCACACTATCACTATGAGACATACCACTGTAAACCTATACCAATAAATCTGAACCATCCATCAACCATGCATCAATATGTACCTCAACCTGTAATCAACCTGTACCATAAACAAGTGCATCAACGATGCACCAACCTATAATCAACCTGTACCATAAACAAGTGCATCCAACCATGTAGAAAGTATGTACCAATCATGTGTCAACTACTTGTCAACTATGACTCAACAATATGTACCAACGTCATCAACTATACACCTCATGTATGTGCGCCAACTCATCAACTACTTGTCTCAACCATGTACTCAACATGTACCACAACCAAAATCCCTCATCAATTTCATCATCCAAATCTGATTTGTAGATCTGTAATAGACCTGGTGTATATGATCACATTCTTGCAAACCTTGCTTAACTTTAAAAACAATAGACTAGCATTTTCATCAAACTTTTCTTTAGTCTCACATGCCTAGTTTTGGATTAGTCAACAACCCTAACTTGAAGTAATCATAACTTTGAACCTGTAATGTATAAAGATTTGAAACTGATAAAAAAATTTATTCAGTGTTTTTTATGCAATTCCTCCAAGTTTCACTACTTGGAACCTCTCAGAAAAGGAGTTATAGCAAAAATGGCATACCTTGCTGAATTCTGGCTTATTCTAGAGTGTGACCTTGTAGAGCATTCCCCGCACAAAATATTTAATGAATTGATATGAAACTATTACAAAACATACTACATACTGTAACCTAACCCACACATTTTGTCACACTAAATTTTGATATGTTATGAATAAGTTATGATGTTGTTACCCGAAACACCTGATTTTGACTAGTTTCAGGACTGGCCACAAACCCTATTTTCCACAGAGTGTAACTCCCAAAATACAACGACCCACAAGTTGAATTTTTTACCACAGATACTTGGATATGTTTTCTCACTTTAATAGTAATTTCAGGATTTGAATCATTATAGAAAAAACGTTATAGCAAAAATGGGGAGATGACCTGTAAATAACATACCTTAGAAAGCACCATCAAAAGAATTTATCCTTCCTTGCATTTCGGCCTTATTTTCTTCACTTTCCTCAGAATTTCGGCTTAGATATCATTTGGTTACCTCAAATGCCTACAGATATTCAATATGCTCAAGTGTGATTCAAATGAGAGATCCTTTCCTCTTATTTATACTCTCCAAGTAGCTTCCTTACAAACATCTTCTAGGTCACTTGGCCCACTTTCCTTATTTTAGGGTTGGGTCCACTTCTAATTTCTTCATTAAATTTATTATTGAAATTATATATTTTGTATTCAATTTGAATTATAATACACTCATCACTTCACTTTATTATTTACCTTTTAAAGTCTCTTAAACCACTTTGATTACTTTGACCTTTTGGGGCTTCTAGATGACATATGAGGGTCCTCCAACTTCGTAAGGCCATAACTCTCAAACCGTGAAGAGTTATGTGACATTATACATACCACCAGAAATGGCATGACATGTAATATCCATATATAATAGTATTATCTGAAAATATATCATAACTCATACCGTTACCCATCAAACAAACTTGGGTCCATTACCCAAACCTGGGGTCTCCAACTTCTCATGGCCATAACTCTCTAACCGTGAGGAATAATGTGACGTTCCACATACCACCAGAAATGACATGACAAGAACTATCCATCTAGGATGTTTGCCCTGACAAATTCACTTTCCTTCATCTCATTATTCCACAATTAAGCATGGGTTCTCTTACTCCACAAAGCGTCTTCTCGTGAGGGATTTCACTATAAGGGGACCACTTTGGAGTTCATCCATATTTACTTCTTATCAACCATGACAAAACAATAATGAGTCATATTTACATTAAACAATATTGGGTCCATTACCCAAACCTTTGTGCTACAGGGCTTTCTTCAAGGGTTGACATCAATGAAAAACAACCTTAATCAACAGAAGAAACTCAAATATTTTCCTTTGAAACCTGTAGTGGTTTCTGGACCTTTTCAGCAGTGGGGTATCGACTTCATTCGAGAGATCCACCCAGCCTCAAGTAGCCGGAATAGGTAGATTTTGTCCGCCACTGACTATTTTACGAAATGGATAGAAGCCATCCCTACAAGGAGTGCCTCTCACAAGGTGATCATAAGTTTCCTTGAAGACATCATGTCCATATTTGGTTGTCCAAACATGATTATTACAGACAATGCTGCCTCTATCAGAGCCGAGCCATTAATTAATTTTCGTGAGTAGTATGGGATCACACTAGTCCATTCTACTCCCTACTAACTTGGGGAAATGGTTTAGCAGAGTCTTCTAACAAGATCCTCATAAAGATCATTAAGAAGTTGTTAGAATACAACAAGAAATCCCAGGATTCGAATCTAAAATTTTCATTATGGGATGACAGAGTTACAACCAAGAGGTCACTGGGAATTTCTCCTTTTAAACTGGCATATGGGGTTGAGGCTATTTTTCAGGCTAGCTTGCTTCACCTATGGAAAAATTATTTTAGGAATATCAAGGGGAACGTGGTGATACGATCAGGAGGATACTATAGCTGGTAGAAGTGAAACAGGCCAGGGAGCAACTGTTGGTTAAGGCAAAAGATCATTAGCAGAAGATAAAGTGATCCTTTGACAAAAAGACAAGAAAGGGGGATTTCTAGTTGGGGGATATGGTGCTCAAATGGGATGACCCAAGCAAGACAAAGCCAAACATGGTAAATTTGAAACCTTATGGATCGGTCCCTTCAATATTTCTGAGGTATTTCTGAACAATACTTTTAAATTGCAGAACTTGGAGGATTCTGAAGTTTTAGGTGGCCCTGTCAATGGGAATTTTCTAAAGAAATATTTTGTTTAATCCATGATTGGATTTCCACCATTATAAATACCACTTTCTTTTCATTTTTTAATAAGATACTCCATAACCCAAATATAAGGCACTGGAGATACATGTTCTTGGCAACTCGTAGGGAGCATGCCATCCCCCGTGGAGCCAAATGTTATCACATATAGTTGTCAAGAGTAGTGTGTGTGTTTTGTCGATACTCAGGCCTGTATCCTTTCCCTGTCTCTCTCTCCTTCTCGCAGTTCAAGTCTTAAAGTTTTTCCCTTTCGACTGTTAAAATCGATTTTTTGTTTTCCCCTTTTTGTTTTAAGCAACCTAGTTTCTCTTTATGTCTTACTCGAAAGAAGTTTTGGCTTGAAGCATTTCTATTTTTCCCAGAGGATGAACACTCGCCTCCTTATTTTCAGTCTCTAGTCCTTCTATTTTTCTAGCCCACAACAAGTCACCTAAGTTCTCATTCACACAGGCCACAACCATGGACATCAAGAACAACTTTCATAACAGTCTATTTTAGGCTCGAAACGCAAGCAACAGGCAGGTTTAGTTTTCAACAGTGGAGATCCCTCATGGAGTTCATATAAGTGGCTTGCGGGTATTCAAAATCTCAAAATTGCACCAAGTAAAGTGCCAGAGAAAAGAGTCTGAAGTCCCGAAGCCCAAAGAGAACATGAGCCATAGATATTGAGGAGGACAGGTGGAAACCAATCCGAGGGTTTAGGGAAATGAGATTCGAGAGATTTGAAGTGAGAAGTGCATAAAATTCCCAAAGAGTCAAAGCCCAGACTCCTGCAACAACTATGGACCTTTGATCTCAAATCAATAGGAGCCATTGATATTGGCGACAGTACCTCCAGAAGCCCCGAAGTGAATCTGGACCATCCATTGGCATGGACACGCGGTAGAAGATCATTCACTTCAAAGATTTTCCTTTGGGAGATTTGAAGGCGGATAAAATCCAGTGATTGCGCTAGATCTAGTAGGTGTGCCCAGATCACAGATGGAGACCAGATCAACGACCATGCTTCATTGCGGGGACACAAATTTCTCGATCGATAAAATTATTGAGTGGTCCCACAATTGAAACCGTGGTTTGGCGAAAGTGATACATGGCAGAAGGCGGTGGATTGCGGGAACAAAAGCGGTGTGAGTTCAAACTGATTTTGACGGACCCGCAATCACGTGCTCATATAACGTCTAATTTGAAAGCAGCACGTGGCCGCCCCCTAAGCATTAAGTCTTGTTGCGATCCTGAGAGGAGGCAGTTAATGAAAATAGAGCTAGTGCTTGAAACCTTGTCTCACTCCATAAATGGAAGGCATGGAAGGCCTGACCGTGGGGACTGAACCGTCATCCCATGGTACCCCTGTGGATAGATTTTCCTACAGACCCATGCCGATATGAGCTCACGTATGACAGAGGGATACATGCACAATCTGACAGAATACTGCTCAGACACGATGCTTTGAATCTAGTGATCAGATCACACTCCTGATAGTCAGGGACTGATCTGAGTATAAATGTTTCAATTTGATATTTTGTTAAGGTCGTCATCTGGTTGAGCAGAGCTCCCTATTTTGTAATGTTTTGATGCCAGAGCTATTCTCTCGTTATGTATCAAATTTGAGACATTCACATTAATAGAAGTCAACTTCTTTCATTTCTCTGTAAAAACTGTGCTAAAACACTCGGTCATGGACGATCCAGTCGAGGGTCGTAGTTTTATTGTAATGTAGGTTTGATTACAGTATTGTTGTGACTGGTTTTAGTCAGCTTCTTTACTATCTTATTCCCTCTTACCCTGAAAGGCTCGGGCATGGAGGATCCATTCGAGTTGTCGTAGTTTCATTGTGATGTAGGTTTGATCATTATGCTGTTGTGACTATGTTCCTATGACATATTTCAGTGTTTGAAGCTTGAGCTCAAGAGTGCTCTTGAGCCTGAACTTTTCTTCACCAAGTTTCTTGAAAGCCTGATGCCCATGGTAGAATTGTCAACTTTCTCACTAATTATTCCTTCTGCTAGCCCTTAAACTCAATTCACTAACTGAATTTAATGAGGCCCTCACTTCCCTGTGCATTGCATGCCCAGTTTCTGTGTTAGAATCATTAATGTACTAATTTTTGTCCATTTGACCTCCACTCATAAAACCAACATCCACCAAACATTTTGATGGGTACTAGGCTTATCCTCTCACAATCTGAGGGTGAATCTTAGTGCTAATAGGTATGTTGGTGATCTTGGTACATGCTTGTTAGAGGCATGTGTTGGTGATGTTCTACATCTATTTGAGAAGTGTACTTGGTACATGTGAGAGGATTTGGTTGAGTATCGATGACAGTGACAGTGACAAGTTATTGAGAGGCTATAGGTTGATGTGATAGTGGCAATGATAGTGGTAGTGATAGTGGTGGTGATTGTGGTAGTGACAATTTGTTCTAAACTTATATTTCAGGGCGGCAGGATGAGGCAAGGAAAGAGGGTTGTAACCTCCTTCTAGTTGGTGCTGGAGAACATAAAGAGTTGGAGCTTCCTTCATGATGGATCCTAAGAATTTGGGGGTTGTATCCTCCTTCTGGTTGGAGCTAGAGAATTCAGGGAGTTGTATCTTCCTTCAAGTTGGAGCCTATAAATAGGGGGTTGTAGCCTCCTTCCAGGTGCATCTAGAGAATTGGTAAGTTGGTGCTTCCAATGAATGTATTCTTTGATATATATAAGAAAGCATTATGTAGTTTTCTCCCATTTGGTTTTCCACATTAATTCTGATGTATCGTGTACTTGATGTGATGTTGTTGATGTGATTTTTCTTATGTTTATATTCTCATGATATACTGGTGATATATTGATGATATACTGATGATACATTCTTGATTAAGTTGAAGTTTATATATTGTGGTTAAAAGTGGTAAAAGTGATCATACTGATTCACCCCCCCCCCCTCTTAGTATTCCAACAACATTCCATCCCCCTTTTCATATTTCATCCCCAAAACATGGGAATAAGCCATATAATATGACCTACTTATCAAGGTAGTCAATTGGTACCATGCACAAGCATCCATCCATACTAGTGAAATGTGGACATGGGGTTCAATTGTGACCTTTGCTCCTCAATATTGATTCTAGTTTCTCCTTGGGATCCATGTATTCACTATGCTACTTTGATATCTCCATGCATTTATTTTAGTCCTCCACGTGCCTCCATATTGGTTATATTTTTAGTTCCATGTTGATCCATATTAATTTTGTTGATGCTCATTCCCTTGTCTTGACTACTATTATTTATCTAGGTGGTGTGGGTGGTGATATACAACCTTGAATATGAATTCTTCTTTATTTGAATCTTCCACATGGGATTCCTTTGAGTCATTTAGATCCTTAGAATATTCTTCCTTTTTATGCCCTTCCTATAGATTTTTCATGTTCTTTTGTAGGATTTTCTTCTAATTCAAACTTAGACCCTTCATTTGATGTGTCAATAGGTACTTCAAATAGTTTCCCTACAAGGACTTCTTCATGTGCCCTTTTGGTTCCTTATTTTTTAGTAAGAGAAATATCCTACAATGTAATTTTATTTTTCTTGTACCAAAGCTTCAAAAAATTATTGTTCACATTACTATTACTTGTACCAACTGAATCCATCCAATCCTAAAACAATATTCACGTCGTTCATATATATAGCATGAAAATTTAAACGCAACACATATTTATCCATAGTAATCATCAAATATTTTAAAATTTGAATATTTTCACTCTCAAATTGTGTTCTTTGAATAAGTTTTGTGGGTACTTGCAATATTTTATCCAAGTTAATATAAATGAACATTATGCTTGCTACTAGGGTTTATAGACATAATGAACTTATCTTGTTGAATACATCATGAACTTGTAAGAGGAATTTTTCACATGAACACAAACCCTTTTTTCTCTCTTTATCCCTTCTCCTCGCATGAGACCACATGTCTAAATTTTTTTTATAGTCTTCCTCTGAAAGGCTTAATATTTCCACAACATCAAGTGACTTTCCCCATATGGAAGAATCATCCCTTAGGTCACAAAATAATTTATATATCTAATTAAATGGGTGATTATAGATCCAATAATCTATGTATTCTTCAATACTAGGACTCATCATTCCTATAAAATACATATTTCTTATGAAAACCCAAAAAATGAACTAGGGTTTTAAAGAAAATCACTTACTTTTCAATGGAGTTCTTTTACGTAGTTGGGGTTTGATATGGATAATGTAAAATGATCATAAATATTGTTATAATTCTCTAATTATCTATTATGACCACAACTACGAAATTCCATGGTCACTCTGCATATGTTGGGACTAGTTTGAATGAAATCTGTGCACTCTATCAAAAGATATACAATTTGCAAATCACATAGATGTCACTAGAAAAACCCTAAAGCAATTTATTTTAAATCAACGTTAACTCCACTTTTTGGACTTCAATTTTTTTTAAGCCATGTGTTTTTTTGATAGGAACTCATGTCAACAAATTGTTTATTTAGATTCTACACAAAAAGTTTCATAAATTGACCTGAATTTTGTAATCTTCTTTTTTCCTTCAAAAATTTGCAAAAAGAAAAAAATATTCTAGTTTGTGCCCAAGAAAGAGATCTGATACCACTTGTAGTGTTGTTGGGAAAAATACCCTATGGAATAGAAAACTAGGGTCAGACTTGCATGCAGATTTTGATCGTAAAGAAATTACTTTTTAACCTACCACCCAAAACTTAAACCCCTCTTTCACAATACATGCATAGAAAGAACCTACTAACCTTGTCATTGATGTTTGGTGTAGATCCTCCGTTGCGCTTTGACCGCTTGCTTGCATTTCTCCTTCCAAAGATAACCTGCAATCAAGACAAACAACTACGCATGCATGCTACTTTTCTACTTGAGGGTTAGAATTTAAGTACAAATTAAACAAATCATAGATAACTCATGCATTGGGACAGGAAAATTATTCTTTTATTATTTTAAAAATGAATCAACTTATAATCAAAGTCGAGACCGGCCACTGCTCCTTGATATTGATCCTGGGCTCCTCCTCTTCTGTCCTCCAACTGCTTTGCGTTAATTCTCCTTTGGCTTGAGGAAATTCTAAAGGGTTGGGGCAATGGATTCGGCAAATGGGAAGAGTTTCTTCGCTATATTCTTCCTCCTCCAAATGGTACCCCTACCCCTTCTTTTATAGGCTAGAAGGAGCTAGGGTTTTGGACGAACCCTCAGCCATGCATGGTCGGGAGTTTCAGTTAACTGACCCATAGCTTTTTGTCCCATCGGCAACTTTCCTATTTTTGTGTTTTGTTAGGTACACACGGGCTGTAGTAGGCCTGCCAGCATGCACACGCGTGCAGTAGTGGGTGAGGGCGCATGGGCCTTGACCCAAAAGGATTTTCAAAGAGGTTGTTCAACAGATGTTTTGGAAATGAAGGGATATGAGTTGGCCTGATGCCAGGTAAGCATGTGTGGTGCAATTTAGGGTTATAACAGCTGCCCCCTAATGTGTGAGGTCAAAAGAGCATCTGATGGCCGAAATACATTACCAATATTTTACCAATCTATACTGATATGATGAATGAGTGAGCCCAAGAACCAAAAACTAGGAGGTGTTTTCTGCAAAATAACAAATGTCTCACCGAGGCGGGCATACCCATGCTCGGGATAAAATAGAACCATGGATACCAATCAAATACACTGTAGATCCATGTCAAATAACTATAAAGAGTAGCTGCGAATAATACACAGCGGAGCTACATCTCGAAATCATAAAGATATACATATAGAGTATCCATCTCCCAGAAGCTGATTCGGTCTGATGGCTGTACTTCAGAGCTCGAGAAACAACTTCAAAATCTTCTAAAACTTGGGTAGGAGTGTAATATGAGTGTACGACTGCACTACCCAGAGGTCTTCGATGGCTCGTCGGTTATGGAATTGATAATATTGATGATCAGACTGAAGGCTTCAGTGATTTCGAACAAAGACTTGATTGGACGTTTAGGATGATCGGGTATGCAGACAAGAGACATATTGCAGAGGGGCCAACTCAGGCTCAGTGACAAACTTCCCTTGGATAATAGCACGACAAGTGATAAGACTCAGGCAACATATCTGTTAATCATAAGTCTACGAAGCAGGAGGCAACGCAAACTCTCCATATGTTTGGAAGAGTAACCAAACAGTGGAGGACACAACTCTATATAGTGAGAAAAATCTTCCTAAGGTCGTACTACATCCCATAGTCTGATGATCAAACAAACATATGTGCTTCATCCAAGGGTGACTTATTATGTTGCCAATAAAGAAAATACTTTTCCCATCCTCTTTTTGGGGTATATTTGATTTTTTTGTTCTTCTTGATGATTTTGAAAAAGAATAAAGGAATATTACGTTACAATGGAGGAACGAGTACTACAAACATACAAGCTCGAGGCACAAAGACAAGACTGATGTTCTGGTAAAATGATACTCAGGAAAAATCCTCCAGTGGCCAAAGGTGTTAAGACGCAGAAGAAAATTGTTACAAGGCTGATGGATAAGGTATGCAAATGTGGTTGATAGAACACACAATGGTAACATCCTTTGATGTAAGTTTAATGAGCCCAGAGAAGGGAAGCTCGGTAGTTTTTCATATTTAGAGAGTCTGAAAAAGCATAAAAGGAGACTCCAGTGGGGTACCTTTTTCGACAATAGTCTAGTTGATTCGAAAAAGGGATAAACTAGAACCGATTAGACGTCAATTCAAAACCATTTTAACGAGTGTAACAAGGACAAGATCACTCGACCATTTTTTCATTTTTAAGGAGTCTGAAAAAAGCTTAACTATGGACTCCGTCAGGACTGTTCTTCTGGACCATTTTAACGAGTGTGAAAGAATAAGGTCACTCGGCGATCTTTTCAATTTTAGGGAGTCTAAAAAGAGCTTAACTATGGACTCCATGGGGGTTTCTTTTTCGTAAATTTAGTCCCTCAGGCCTGAAAAAGGAATAAAATTATACCTGAGGATACTCTTCTAAAGAATGGAAATTCAATAGAGTATTCCTTTGTTAGTACAGTTGACAGTCCAGACCGAAAAAGAGGTAAACTGTCGTCGGACAGACGTGACTTCAAATTTCAGTTTAACGAGCGTGAAAGGTCACAAGATTGCTCGATAATCTTTTCATTTTTAGAGGGTCTAAAAAGGGCTTAAAAGGAGACCCGTTATGTTTTGGGAGTCCGGAGGGTAAGACAAAGAGTGAAAAAGACCCATGCAAATGAGGCTCAAACTTGTATTCTGGAAAGACTATATGGACTCTCGAGCCTACAATGTTGTGAGAAACGACATGGACACCATAATGCAACCAGGACCTACCTAGGGCATCCATGTTTCTGTAAGCTCTACCACCAAGTCGTGACACTTCTAGAGAAGATATGACGGTTTTGTGTCACAACCGGATGGGATCGATCCTATAGCATAAGAAAAAGACAATGAGATGCAAAAGTTGGGGTGATATCCTAACCTATATGCTAAAGTTGATTTTTGAAAAAAAAAAAAAATTATGCACTGTCAATATATATATATATTTCTTCGAAACTCAAAAAAAAGTGTTCCAATACTTGATCAAATCCCTCCCATATAACTCCTGGATCACTCTAAATGGTTTTTGGTATAAAGAAACCGATAAGGGGGGCCAAAAAAGTGACAAAAAGAGGCCAAAATTTCTATAAATAGAAGCTGGCAGCTCACTATCACCATTGCTGATTTGGAAATTGACTCTAGAGCCAAAAGACCCCCTTTGCCAAAGATCGTGATTACGGGAGCTACAGTGGACGAAATGGACTTCTTCTTGGACCAAGTAAGTACAAACTCCCTTATCTAGCTATTCAATGCTTCAATTTTAGTATTTAATTTATTTTTGGGGTGGGGGTCGACCTTAAAAAGGTTGGCCCTAGGTACACGTGGGTTGTCCAGAGACAACCCACGTGTACATGCATGCAGAGCAAAGCCTGCACGCGTGTACATGCGACTGTCACCTCGACAGGTCGCGTGTACCCCCCCTATTGATGAAAAAGGCTATGAAAATAAGTATTGACCCTCCTCTACCTTGTTGTGTTGGCAGGATGCATGTCCAGTGGAGGGAAAGGGAGCACAAGGCCTTTAATGAGTTAGTTGTTGCAGATCCGAATGTTGTGGCCGTGTTGATGCAGTGTGGTTTGTTAAAATTCTTTTTATGTCTGTTTATGTGCGTGCAACCAAGGCTACTGAACGCCTTGATTGATTACTGGCACCCTGACGCAGAGGCATTCATGCTAGAGGGGAAATCCTTGATTCCCACCACTGAGGATATTTACTTTCTGACTGGCCTCTCAAGGAGAGGGGAACCAATCAACTTTCATAATTTTCCTGCGGGGCCGAGCAAGATCTCGGAGCTAATAGATGAGTACTGTGAGGCTGGGACCGATCGTAGAGGTTCTTTGGTACCTATTAGCAAGATTACCAACCTCACACTATAGACTATCTTATTGCTTATTGGGTAGATTACCGGCTCAGCAGCCGTGCATTAGGCTTCGCGTGCACAAATGAACTGTGCTATCCAGTGCATGAATGCACAAATTTTTGATTGGAGTAACACACTGTTGGAGTGTATGAAGAGGCAATTGACAGATTTCCGACATCGAACACAGAGGAACTTCGGGTTCGGGACTATATTGTGTTCGTTCTTTTTCAAGAGAGTTTTGTGCTTCAGTCCTCGACTTGCAGTACGAGGACATCTGGCCACTTTCTCTGCAATATGCAGATGGGAAGTGTTACTGCCGCGACAACGTGGCAGAAGGACCATTGAGGCCTTTGACGATGACTTTTTTGCTTGGCTGTCACGACAGATCCCTGCTATCGAGGACTACCCATATGCGGGGATCGACTTTTTGAGATATCCAGAGATACCCGTGCCTCCTGGTGAGGAGCGAGGGGAGATGGGTAAGTCTCCACCTGTATAGTTTTTTTCTTTGCATATGTAATTTTTATGTCTTTTTTGATATATATATCATGTTTTTGTATGCCAGAGTATTTGATGGGTGAACGTTTATTGTATGCAGATGTGGGACCCGTGCGACCTGCCGACTATGCACAGAATAGGCGTCGACCACGGCCAGAAGCCACAGCTGTCACCGCTAGGGGAGTAGCAGTAGTAGGGAACCTTCCTGCAGGAGAGGCCAAGCGGGTCCTTAGGAGAATTGAGCAGAACTTTACTGCGCTCACTCGCATAGTCCCGATGGCAGAGATAGAGGACCTACCGCCATCCATGCAGACTCATGTTGTGGGGGAACCTCGGACATGGGTCCGATTGTTTAGGCATTTAACCCATGCCGTAGATGATTATAACAGGGCCCATAGGTCCTGAATAGACTTTAGACTCTTTATGTTCCACGAGCACCTTGTTGTATATATTTTTTTGAGGGCATAAGCCCAATGACTCGTTACTATTCCCACTTTTGAGGTGCTTGCGTCTATCTATGTACTCTAAGGATTTTATGATGTTTATATATGGCTTTTATCTCTTTTTGTGTTTTATGGATTATGTGTGAAAAAATGTATTTACATGTTTATGTCCATGATCTTTTTATATGTGGGCAAGATTCCAATCTAAAATGTGATTAGCTAGAGTATCTGTGATTTGGTTTAATCTCCTAGGAACATGAAAATATGTAATATAATCAAAGTTGGATTCTAAGAGACGTACCCTAAGGAATCGTCAGTGTAAAGTTGGATCATGAACCCGGTATATTCTGTTTAGCTGCGACACAACCAGTTGAGCGTATAGATAGACTCAGAGATGAGAGATAACCAATGACAATGCGTCACGAAGCAAATCAATAATTGCACTATACTCGACAACATTATTTGTGGTGTCACCTAAGTATATACCTCCGAAAGATAACAACTAACCCTGTGGTGTAAATATTACCCAAGCTGCAGAGGCAAGCCTCCGCATGTGTCGACTAGCACCATCTGCATACCCAACGAACACCTCAGACTCACTTGACATCTGCCATATTGACGAAATATAAAATCAATGACACGTCCATAACACTTTTAAAAGAACCTTAAAAAAGTAATAGTACAAAGACTATACATATGTTACAAAAAGTTACCCACAATGACCTTTCTATGAGTAATACCTCTTGAGGTAGAGCCCATTTCTAGGCTCCGCCAAAGCATTCCCTTCAAAATAGACCAAACTATAGGCACCCTTTTTTAATACCTCTTTAATAATGAAGGGTCTGAACCACATGGGTTTAAACTTTCCTGCCCCCAGGGGGTCCTTATCTTGGTCATAGACTAGGACAAGTTCGCCCTCAGAAAAAAATTGAGGATGAACAGACCTATCATATTGACACTTGACCTTATATTTATGAGCCTTGTTGGCCAGGGCCACATCACGATGCTGCTCATCAAGTTGCTCAAGGTGTACTAACCGCTCTTCAAGTGGAGAAGTGTCTGGAAATAACTGTACTGCCAATTTCAGAGATGGGATTTGACATTCGATGGGCAAGACTACCTCCAGCCCATAAATGAGATGGAAAGGTAAGAAACTGGTTGCAGTCTTAACAGATGTTCGGTAAGCCCATAATGTCAAGTATAACATCAAATGCCAATTTGACTTGGCTGAGTTGATAGTTCGCTGTAGAATAGTCTTAAGAGTTTTTTTTATAGCTTCCACCTGCCCATTGGCTTGGGGGTAGTAAGGTGAGGAATGTTCTTGCCATAACCCAAGATTTGATGTTAATTCAGACATCATTTGGTTCTGAAAGTGACTACCATGGTCAGTGACAATCTCTCTCGAAACGCCGAACCATGCTATAATCTGGTTGAATAAGAAGAGAGCTGCAGTCTCTCCATCATATTTAAACGTTGGCATATATTCGCCCCACTTAGTGAAGTAGTCGACATCTACGATGATATAGCGGTGCCCCCTTGCTGACGAGGGGTTGCATGTAGTGTAATCAATCCCCCACTTAGTGAAGGGACCAACTGTGATGATAGGAAACATGGGAGATGGATGTGCCCTCATCTTCCGAGAGAAGATTTGGCATGGATGGCACTTCTTGATTGACTCGATACAATCTTTGATAAGTGTGGGCTAGAAGTAACCTTCTCGTAAAATATTTTGGGTTGTTGCCAACCCAGATAAGTGACCACCACAAGCTACTGTATGAAAATCGTTGAGCACTATGATGGCCTCCTCATGAGTGAGACATCGATGCAAGATGCAGTCTACACCTCTCCGATACAACGTATCATCGAGTATGAGATAATTATTATCTTGATGGCATATCCACCGACGCTTGTCACGAGAAGCAGAGGTGGGGCACTTCAAATTCTGGAGATAGATCAGTATATCTCCGTACTAGGGGTATGAAGATTCAATAAAAAACATATCCCCCCAGATAAGCGATTCCTCAGGCACAACGTCACCTGACTCAACCAAAAGCTCCAAAATAAGTTCGGCGAAGACCAATGACTTCTTGGACTTTGCTGAAACGAAGTCTAAGTCAAATTCTTGGAGGATGACCATCCATCTACTGATTTTTCCGCCGATAACTCATGATGTCAACATGTACTAGAATGGATTCATGACAACAATGGCAGTGGTCTTGCGAAACATAACATAGTGACGTAACAGTTGAACAACATGAACTACTTCCAACGCAAGTTTTTTGAGATGGGAATAATTAAGTTTCGATCCTACGAGGCCTCGGCTTAGGTAATAGATCATGTATTCTAAAAATGAATCATTTTCCTGAACTAAAACCATGCCTATGGTTGAATCTGCAACAACCAGATATAATAAGAAATCTTTGTTATAATTAGGTGGTCATAGCAGCGGTGCGGTTGTGAGGGCATGTTTTAATGCGTTGAAAGAGCATTGAGTGGATTCATCCCAGAAAAAGGGAACATCTTTCTTAAGTAAACGCATAAAGCCCTTGGTGATTTTGGCATAGTTGGTGATGAAGCGTCGTAAGAAGTTTGCCTTTCCTTGAAGACTTTGAAGTTGTAATATTGTGCATGGGGGGGGCAACTGGATTATTGCCTCCACCTTAAGAGGATCCACCATGATCCCTGTTGTTGATATGATGAAACCTAACAAACGTCCTGACGTGACGCAAAAGATGCACTTGTTGGGATTCAAGCGAATCCTGAAGTAGCGACAACGTTCGAATATTAGTCTGAGGTGCAGAGGATGATCCTTTCGCTTGCGAGAACGTGATTCTAAATCATCTAGGTAGGCCTCGACTATATGTTTGAGGTCATGAAATGAAAAAGACATGGCCTACTAGAAAGTGGCTCCAACATTCTTGAGGCCAAAAGGCATCTTACGATAGGTGAATGTACCCCACGGACAAATGAATGCCATTTTGTGTTGGTCTTCAGGTTTGATTTGGATTTGATTATATCCCGAAAAACCATCCATGAACGAAAAGTCTTCACAACCGACACATTCATCAATGATCTGGTCAATGAATGGGGTTGGAAAATTATCTTTTGGACATGCCTTGTTCAAATCAAAGAAATCGGTACATACACGAATTGTGCCTTGTTTTTTATTGACCGACACGGGGTTTGACACCCATTGAGTCAAATGAATAGGATAAATGAACCCTGCCTTGAGCAATTTCTCAACCTCAAGATTAATGGTTGTTGCTTTCTTAGGATTGATTGGATGAATTTTTTGTCGAACAGGCTTAGCATTAGGATACGTTGTGATTTCATGTTCAACTATTTTCGGATCGATACCTAGCATTTCCTCATAAGACCAAGCAAAAACGTCGCGTAATTCTTTGAAAAAATCCGTATAAATTTGAATTTCTTCGGGGGAGAAATCCGCCCCGACGAAGACATTCTCCATGACGCTAGGGTTTCGGGAGATGTTGATAGGTATAGTTTCAGCAATAGTTGCCATATTTCCCTCAGCATAAATTTCCTATGTAGCTAAGAGATTAATAGGACATGGTTGATCTCTTGTCATGGTGATAGTGAGTTCTACTAATTCGATTCGGCTTAACTCTGGGAGGAAGTATGATCTGTGATGAAGATCTTCCCAAGTTTTGTCTGGACTAGTCATCGCCTTGATTACTGCTTCGTCAGAAGGCAAGACTAAGTCTAATGAATTGATGGTAGCAAGAGAACCCTGAGCCCAAATAGGCTCTAAAAGTGGATCAAACTCTTGTGTGGGAGTCAGATCAAGGTTAGCTGAAGCTTGATGGACTAAAGAGTACACTACTTCAGCAACCGACAAGGGCATGGACATTCCAGAGTGGCTTGTCTCATCCATCATGGCTGATGGGGAAGGAAGAATCCATGGATCCTCAAGGTAAGTCATGTAGAACGATGAAACTTGAAAAATCTCAGCCTTGTGGTGATTAGATATAAACTTGACATCATCATGAGGAGGTGGGTAATCGAAGGTACCCATCAAGGATGGGCACAAACCAACTCCTACATTAACGACACCGGCTTGAGGATTATCAATCATGGGAACTATGGATGCCCCCAAAGCTGGGTCAGGTCTAGAGAAGGACAATTGATTGATGGTCACTATCCGACCCTCATGTGGAAACAATAAGACTCGGAAAACTGTAGCAACCAAAGATTGCATAGCATAAGTCCAACTCTGTCCTA
Organism: Picea engelmannii; assembly: GCA_009831015.1. NCBI lineage: Eukaryota > Viridiplantae > Streptophyta > Pinopsida > Pinales > Pinaceae > Picea > Picea engelmannii. Next base: position 375,579 of record ML777454.1, on the reverse strand, counting down.
ACAAGAGATTATAGTCGAGGGGGGCATCGACTACCTCTACTTCAAAGCACATGGTCTTCCCTCCTAACTGCACAGGGAAAGAAGGGACGATGCCATGTGGTCGGAAAGAATGACTGTCGAACGCAGTGAGGAGAGTAGGTGACGGAGACAAAGCGGGCTGGTCAATGGCCTTCCAACATGCTAACGACATAATGCATGTCGAGGTGACCTCGTCGACCACTGTGTGAAATATATTTCGTGTAAAAGTTTTTGTGGGATGAACCACTACTATCTGAAACGCTACGTGGTAAGGCAGACGGGGTTTTAAGTTGGTTGTATCTAGCATGATGGTACCTGGGTTACAAGTCTCAGTAGAGCCTAAAGCAGTTAACAAAGCTTTCCTCTGAGCAGGGCAGCTTTGGAGGACCTCCAAAGTGGACATCGCACAAGGGGTTTGTGATAAATCTTCTACCACAGAGTAATTCTGGGTGGCCCTTGCGTTTGGGTTGTGAGAATCTTTCTTAAATGCACCCTTTGGAATGTGTGTCATTGTTTCTCCCAACGTCTTATCGATCTGTAGAGGAAGATATGGGAGTTCGGCTTCTTTACCCTTCTCAGAGGCACTTGGTTTACTATAGTCGTGTGCTCTAGTCGTTATGAAAGCATCACCCCTAACCATATATACGTTCGCAGATGAGGAATTGTTTGGAGGAGGGTAGGTTTCTTGGTTGCCCCCTTCGTCACTTGTAGAGGCTTGAGTTAAATTTTTCCCATGCTGAAAGGGATTAGTCAACGCAGCTTGTTGTTGTTGTGTGACAAACTTTTGGGCCTCTGCAAGTCGAGGACAAATATGGGTCAAGTGGTCTTCCGCACACAAGTTGCATGGATACCTCACCTTCCATTTTTTCGTGGTGCCCTTGCCAGCATTATCAGTGGGTTTTTTCTCCCCCTTACCCTTTTTTCATTGTTTTTTCTTCCCTTCAGGATACTGGGTGGCCTTTGGGTTAGTCATCTGCATAGAGTGTACTTCTGACATTTGGGTAGGAGTTGCAGCCAAAGTAGTAGTCTGGCTGGCCGTTGAGTGTTGTATAGATAACTGTTGCAATTTATTTGTCAATTTCTCAGCGCGCTTGGTTTGTGCTGAGCCAACAATACCATCGGCATGTGGTCCAACTCTCTGTCTAGTTTTATTAAGTATTGATCGTGGTGCATCCAACAGGATGTTGTATAATAAACCAGACTGAGAATGGATGAGCTCAAACTGTTGAGCCCTCTTGATGGCATCTTCTTCGGAGAAAACTCCTGAAGTCGTGACGTCTTTGGATAATTGTGGGACTAAAGACTTAAGGAACCACTCAAGTAGGAATGGTGTTGGGACTGGTACTTTGATTAAACTCTTTCAGTGTCTCCACTCTTGGATATGATCAGAGATATGGTCCGTTGTTGTCTGTTCGAAATTGGAAAGCATCTTTGTGCCAGCGTCGTATCTCACAAGTAACTGGAAATGGTTAAGGAAGGCCATCGCCAGTTTGCCAAAAGAAGAGTATCTTGAGCGATCAAGCTCGATGTACCATTTCACGGCACTCCTTATAAGAGTGCGTTGAAACAATCGCAACTGGACAGAGTCATCTTTCAATGAGTTAGATGAACACCAAAGATGGAAGGTAGTCACGTGATCACCTGGATATTCATTAGGCTTGGCCTCGAACTTTGGAATGTCCGAAGGCAACTTCGTTGGCATAGGAGGCCAATGTGGGTTGTGACAAATAGGATCATTTAACAACCTTGTCAAATCTGACAAGTGTAACGTCGCCAGGAATGGTAGTTTGGGTTGCTGCTGATAGCCTGGGAAAAAGGGTCCTAGAGTTTGACTGGCACCAGGTTGCCAGGAAAAGTTTGGCTGCTGGCCCAGATTCTGGTAGAAACCATGGCCCTGACTAGCGTAAGGATTTTGCATCTGTGGAGACATCATTGGCTGATTCCCCATAAAGGACATAGGATATTGGGCATGCATCGTGTTTGAAGGACTTTGGGAAGGATTACCCCATGCCGGTCCTGATGGGAGAGGCATAGAAGTATGTCCAGGGTTCCATTGACTGTGGAAAGAATTACCCCAGAATGAAATTCCAGAGGAGGGAACGGATCCTTGTCCTGAGTTCCAAGGTCCTGCTATATGTGCCCCCGGTGCAAGAATAGTACCCTGCGCAGGAGTAGACTGTCCAAAAATGGGAGTGCCCCCAGATAGGAAAGTAGTGGATGCAAAAGTGTTGTTACCAAACGTCCTGTTCCAAAGAAACGGTGACGAACCTACTGGCATAGTGTGCGCAGGTGTTCCTTGACTTCTGGCTCCAAATAAACTAGTGTGTACAGGCTGCCCGGCGGACTGCTGATGCAGACCACCAAGTGAAGGGGATGAAGGAGAGATACGACCTCCAACGTAAGGAAAATCATTAAAAGGGATGGAAGTGCCCCCAAGTTGACCTTGCAGAGGAGCGTTAGAGATCCCTGCCCCTAGACCCAAAGCCTGTAAAGTGGAGTGAGTGAGTGCAATACTTGTACCCAAACTAGGCATACCATATGAAAACAGAGAGCCTGTCGCACTAGGTGTGAAAGGAGTTGTGGCCGCTGTGATAGATGGGATCGGTCCACTGTGCGACATAGTTGTGGCCGAGACCATGGTGGCCCAGACCGATGACGACAAGTTAGGAGATGCTTCTCCTGTGGTAGCAATGGTGGTGGGAATGGAAGAATTCCCAGAGGAAGTAACAACGTTTGTTTCCATAGCTGTGTGAGGCATTGACAGGCGCTCATAAAATTGGATTGGTACAATGACCGATGGCCAAGTATCATTGGTTGGGGTTTCAACCGAGCCAAGATTGGTGGTTGATTCCTTCGGGAGTTGTTCGGGCACAATGGTTTGTAACTTGGTTTCTTCGAAAGACCCTTGTTGGTCTAGCTTCCGCCTCAATGGTGGCGGGGGTGGCTCCAGTATAACCGGTGGCAGGCCCAGAAGCCTTTGTGACTGGTGGAGCTTGGGATCCTCCACTGTGTGAGAAGATCCAAGACACGCTAAGGTATTTTATACGTTCAAATAGTAACACACACTAAAAAAAAAGGAAGCCCCTAAGAGATAAGTCAAGCAAACACTAAACTAGTTGGAAGAACAGTTACAACAACCAACACTAGAGCAACTTATCAGTGCAAATGAAACTCGAACACAGAAGAACCCTCTGGGTATACTCTGCAAAGCGTGGCTCGATGTTTGTCCTAGGTACCGTGGTATACCCCCACAGTCACCTGTGTATGTCCCTAAAAATATTGGCAACTAGTTTGCCAGCACGTGAATAGTCACCAGGCGGGTACAGTCGAAAGTCGGGTAGACCACAATGAGCAGGGTATCAAGCCCGAAACCTGTCAAGGGTATCGAGAGAAAATGGTCTGGAAGACAACTGAGGACCTCAAATGGATT
>ML777454.1:327311-345366 GCA_009831015.1 Picea engelmannii | reverse complement strand
CGAGTCACCTGAACCCACTGACATGACCCCAGCCTCCGACCCTCCCAAAGTCGAGCCAGTCATTTCCCAAAATTCTCTCACTAGGTTCTCTACTCCCAAAACCCTCATGATAATTGGTATCATTAAGCATCAAAAGGCCATCATCCTTGTTGAAAGTGGAAGCACCCATAATTTTATTCATCGTCGCATTGCGCAAGAAACTAATTGTTATATCCATGTTGTCAATAATTTTCAAATCATAATTTCCAATGGTGGGTCCATGAAATCTTGGGGGTGTTGTAAAAATGTACGTCTCCAAATTGGTCAGTACCACATGAAGTATCATATGTTTTCTATCGACATGGGCAGTTGTCACATTGTGTTGGGTGAAAAATGGATAAGGACTCCGGGTCCCATTCTCATGGATTTTAAGGAATTAACCATGTAATTCAACTAGGAGGGCCAATGATATAAGTTCCAAGGAATCACCGTCAATTCCCCAGAGACAATTAGTTCCCATCGCATGGAAAAGCTCCTCAAAAAATGTCATTCTGGAATTATTGGACAGCTCCATGCCATTAAGCCACTACGACACCCTCTGTTCCGCAGGACCTCCAATCCACCCTCTTCAAACATCAAGTTATTTTTTCCACTCCCTAAGGACTTCCTCCTTCCCATGGTGTTCATGATCATTCCATTCCCCTTGTCCCTAGCATCCTCCCTACCAATGTTCATCCCTATCATCATCCCTTTTCTCAGAAAAATGAAATTGAGAAAAAAAACTCAAGAATTGCTTATCGCAGGTGTTAACCATCCTAGTATGAGCCCCTACTATTCTCCCGTGGTCATGGTCCTTAAGAAAGAAGGATCTTGGTGCATGTGTCCTGACTTTCGTGCCCTCAACAAACTCACCATCAAAGACAAATTTCACATTCTTATCATTGATGACCTCTTGGATGAATTGAGTGGTGCCTAGTTCTTTACTAAACTTGATCTTCATTCTGGCTACCACTAGATATGTGTGAACGCGGAAGACATTCCTAAGACTGCATTTCAAACTCTTGAGGGCCACTATGATTTTTTGTTCATGCCCTTTGGCTTGTGTAATGCTCCCTCCACTTTCCAAAGCCTCATGAATCATGTCTTCCATTCTTTTCTCTGTCATTTTGTCTTAGTTTTCTTTGATGATATCCTCATCTATAGTAAAACATGGAAAACCCATCTTGCTCATGTGGATCGAGTTCTACATCTACTCTCTCAGCACCAACTTTTCTTCAAACAATCTAAATGTGCTTTTGGAGCCTCAAAATTCAAGTAATTGGGATATATTGTTGGCAATGTAGGTGTCAGGATGGATCCTAAAAATATTGAAGCTATGTAGGATTGGCCTCACCCAAATACTCTCAAAATATTGTGTGGATTTCTAGTTTTAACAAGCTATTATTAAAATTTTGTTAAGAATTATGGAAAGATTATGGCACCTCTCACTGCTCTCCTTAAAAATAATTCTTTCACCTGGACTCCTGCAATTGATCAGACCTTTCAAATCTTGAATGAGGACATGTGCACCACTCCAGTCATGGCCGTTCCTGATTTCACAAAGACCTTTATCTTGGAATGTGATGCTTCTGGGAGAAGAATTGGAGTAGTCATTATGAAATATGGTCAGCCTTTGGACTTTACCAACAAACATCTGTCAGAGTGACATTTGGGAAAATTAATCTATGAAAAGGAAATGTTGGCTATTCTGCATGCAGTGGATCTTTGGTGCCCTTATCTATTGGGGCAATGCTTCCAAATTAAGATAGATCCTCAAATCCTCAAGTATTTTCTGGAACAATGCCCTTCCTCCCAGGAGAAACAATAATGGGTGACTAAGTTCTTTGGATATGATTATGAGATCATTTAAAAGAAAGGAAAAGACAATATGGTAGTTGATGCACTTTCACAAAAATATGAAGATGAAGGGTCCCTTTTTTCCCTCTCCTTCATTATACCACATTGGTGTTACAAGAAAATCCCCTTGCGGACAGGTGAATTTCCTCTTGGATCCTAGACCCCTATAACCAAGACAAAAAGGTGCTAACATTGGCCACTGACATTCCTTCTAATGAATATAAACTATTCAAAGAAGAATAATAAATGAGTATAAATACCTTTAATGATGTTTGTCCTTGCTAGATCTAGGTTGATCTTGATCTCCAAGCTCTTTAGGAGGTCCTGCAATCCAATGAACAACAATGACAAAACATACTTCCTATTCAACCATGATTATATTTGAAATAGATCTATCAAAAAGAACAATTTCATGAAACATACACAAAATTGAAGGAAACAGGCCAAGCACATATATATTTAATGAAAACAAAGCAAAGTGCTTATAATTGTAGATGCAGATGCAACAGCCTCACCAAGCTCTCTTTGTCCAAACCCTTTCTCAAAATTTCCATGATCGGAATGACTATACTTTCACTGATTATTCTCCCTTATGAGATCATAAGTTTTATTTCTTCAATGTCTCTCCTAGAATGGTGCACAGAGCATTGAAACACTCCCCCAAAGGAAGGGAAGGAGTGATAGCACTCCCTGCTATTGGGTAGGGGAGTGCTGCCCTTCAAAAATGATTTTCAAATGGTCTTTCGCAAGGAAAAATCTCTGTACTATTCGTCAAATGACATATCCTTATTTTAACCAGTCTCTAAGGATGTCTCAAGTGTTCCTGTGATGTCATTTGAGATACGACATAGGCAAGATGATAGTATGATATTTACGACACTTGTGACATTTGTGGCCAAAGTGTGACACTTGTAATGATGACAGTAGGTCATCATTGAAGTGAGTAATTTTGATGTGTAACAATTGGCTCCAAGTTGTTTTCCAGGAATGGCTACACGATCCCAAAATTTTGCATTTGATACAACAATTGCAGGTCAATTCACCAGTTTCCCCAGGTTACTCTTGGCACAATAATGAGCTTCTCTACAAAGGTCATTTGTATTTAAGAAAATAGTCACAAATTAAATCCATGGTACTTTTTGAGCTTCATGCTACACCCATAGCTGGGAATTCATGGTTTACCAAAAACTATGACCGGGTCTAACGTTCTTTTTTCTGGGATGGTATGAAACAAGAAGTTTGCAATTTTATGGAAGAATTTGATGTTTTTCAATGCAACAAGGGTGAAACAGTCAAAGCTCCGTGCACACTACAACTGCTTCTAATTCCACATGCTATTTGGAGGGATATCTCTATGGATTTTATTGTGGGCTTACCTAAATCGAGCAATAAATCAGTCATCATGGTGGTCGTTGATCATATTTCCAAGTATGCTCATTTCTGTTCTCTTCAACACCCATTTATAGCCTCCACTGTGGCTCAACTTTTCATGGATCAGGTCTTCAAGCTTCATGGGATGCCTTATTCTATTGTTTCTAATCGAGATCCCACTTTCACCAACAACTTTTGGCAAGAACTGTTCATGCTACAGGGAACTGAATTGCATCTCATCATAGCTTATCATTTATCTGAAAATAGAAGGCTGACTTGTTATGCTATGCAAGCACCCCCTACTTCAACAAAATAAACCTTACAGGACCTTGCTTCATGTGTTCAAATATGCAAGATAGTTTATGTGTTAAGTTCATGCCTCTTCTTGTTAATGTATATGTGTGAGGAAATTTTCTTTTAAAATATTAATTAAGCGCTATAAACCAATACACAGTAATAGAAAGTGCAGCAAATAACACAGCAAACTCACAACAATAACAAGATGATAAAGGAGTTCCCCCCTCTCTAGGCTACATCTCCTTGAGCCTCCTTCAATGGACTTGGCTCTTTGGGATTAGTTTGTAAAATGTTCTTTTACAAGCTGCTGCTCAACTCCAATGGATTTACATACTGCACCATTGGGTTCAGAATACACAAAAACCCCAAAAATGACTAAGAACTCTGAAAATGGATCTTGTCTCATCCAGTAATGACCTCTTCTACATGTGGCCTCTAAGATTCTCTGAGCTTCAATGTGGAAAAAACACCTGTAAAAGTCCTCCAATGGATCTAAAACCTATCCCAATGTGTTCAGAGCACAATAATTAGTCAAAAAATGACTATTCAGTCTCAGAAAATAGATATGTGCTCATCTGAGCAATGCCTCAAACAATGAGGGCTTCAAGCTTCCTSGAGCTTCCTCAAACTTCAATGGTTAAAAACCTACAAAATAAGTCTTCAAATTCCTATGAAAGTAGTGCCAATGGACTCAGAACGTCCAAAAACCCCTAGYTGGGCTTTTTCGGCACCTCATTTGGCCAAAAACTCCAAAAGTTAGGCCTCCTGCCATTTTTCCCCTTCAAGCTCTGTTACTGGTTCGCCATTTCGCACCTGTGTGTGAATGAACCTAGCTCCGAGCGTTTTTCCGTGCCTAAACTTAGCACACGCGCGCCTCTCCACAAAATGCGCCAAATTGTCGCACCGTTAGCGAAATCAAAGCCCCCAAGGTCGGAGGTGTTGGGCGCATGGGGGCCATGTGGCCACGTCCCAGCGCGAAAATAGGCCCCGTGGCCTTTGAATGTTGAAATCACCGCGCCTACGGTCATATCGGGTGGTCATATAGTAAAAGCATGTGAACAGGGGCTAACTCCGTAGTAGAACACAAAACTCCCCGCGCACAATAGACTGACGGTCATGTGTAAAGCCAACATAACCGTGGGCTAAAAATGCAATACCCACGCGCGCATAACAATTACGGTCATATACATAAACCTGGAACCGCGGGCTATATTGGGAACACCCCCCGAGCGCCCATCGTATAATGAATGGTCATATGTTTGATCGCAAGGAACCGGGGGTCGACATGTTTAAACCCCGCGCGCCGATTAAGCGGAGGGTAAGGTCATATAAACGTTGGGTTCACCACTCGCGCACGCGATTAACCATTATAACATGGTTATATGCTGTTTAGTGGAACCATGGGTCGGGGATAAGCCCCGGCCCACCCCCCTTTACATTTAAACAATATGAAAATTCATATATAATAAAGCTCGCGCATATAATAAGTGACATCGTGTGGCTTAATGGCACAACGGACTTTGTTTAAAACTTTAGAATGGTGGGGGAGGTCCGGAGGTCGAACCCCGCAGCCTCCATATAATTTTAATAAACCACACAAACACCAACAACCAATAAATGGGTGCCACATGGTAGCCCATGACTGGGCCACGTGGCACCATCCCATTGCTCAATAAATGCCACGTGTCGCATTATTACTCGCCCATTGACAACCAATCAATGATTTCCGCGTCACCTACCACGTCGACTGCCACGTTAGTAGGTGCCACATCAGCATGTACGAATGCCCAGTCAGCCTGTACGGACTGCCCAGTCAGCGTCCCTTTTTTTTCCTGTTTGGCGATTCGAACAGATCGTGATAAATCTCACTCCCGACATTCGTTTGAGACGAAACAAGTTGCATTGGGTTCATGATGACGAGGGCTACAAACCCATTTGTTTTGAGGCGATTCTGAGAACTTTGATTTTTGAGCTAAAATTTGGCTCCTGGTCCAGATTTTGATCACACCTTCCCACTGAAAGGATTTTGGACCCAAAAAAGCTTATGATTATCGATATGAGATTCAATACTCTTCTACATTCAAGTTCTATCAATTGATTCTACTTGAAAATCCTTTTCAATAATCACCTGGATACTTTGACATGCCTTGCACTGCAACTAGCTATGTCCCTCAACCACTACTCTCTGGTTGTTGCTGACCCACTGTTCTCTCTGTGCTTAGAAGACTGCCAACCTTCCCACTAAGAATCAAGTCCCTCTTGTGAACTCTTTGACGTCAACAATCCGCTCTCCAATGGCTGCAAAAACTTTCCTGCGACATCTTGTCACAAGCCAAGAAAACCATCAATCTTGAAAACAAATTGACACAAGACTGAAAATAATGACAGCAAAGACTTTTTTCTCTTCAAGCAACTATCGCATCTTGTGCTTCATCAAATCACATAGTGTTTTCTTGCATCTTGGTGTACTCAACATCAACTTACAAGCCATCCAAAACAATCGACTAAACACAAGTCGAAAACCATGAACGACACAACATAGTCGTCACGATAATATCGACACAAGTCGAGACTCATGTGAAACGTATCACCCTTCCAAAATGACAAGTCGAAAAACACGATAAACAATCATGCTACAATCATGAGTCATTCATGATGACTATCATCAAGTTCATTGTTTATGCACTCACAAAACCAAATGCATGCGCATAGCTCTTCAACTCTCCTTCCTGTAGAAACATAGGTACTTAAACCCAAAACATGTGGGTACTAAAGAGCTGAATATGAAAAATGTATATGGTTGTAACAAAATGAACATCATACCCCTCTTTTACATGTTCTTGACGAGGTGGTATAACACAAGTATGCATTCAAAAATAAATTCCTACACATGCAAACTTGCATCTTGCAATTTATGATAACTGCTGCAACTTGACAAACTTCAACAAAAATGAAAAGATAAGGCTGAAATGTGCATCTACTGCAGAAAAAATGCAAGCCTTACTTACTCAAGAAATCTAACCATTTCTTACCAAGCCAACCCAATGGCGAATTCTTTTGCTGAAGGTCGTCTTCTTGTGAATCATCTTGACTCACATCAATGATGGAATCTCCTCTTCCATTCTCGCCAATCTTTTTATCCAACTACTTCTTGTGTTGTGGATGAGAGGTTGGATGCAATGTTCAACATTGGTCAATGAGATGACCCCTCTTCTGACAATGAGTGCAAATCTTTTGCATGTTCTTTTCATCTTGCCTTTGCTTGGAAAGTTTCCTGAAAGTGGACATTCTTTTCCAACATTTTGAAACATGATGGTTATATAAACCACAATACGTACATGGACTTTTTCTTCCATTTTTATATGCAGATTTATCATGCTGAACATAATAAAAAACAACTGAGTGATAGGCAGATTTATACCTTGAACATTCACCTTTATCGCCCCTTTGAGGAGGTGAATTCAAAGAGTTACAAGCTCTCTTTTGAAGACTAACAAATCTGCTATTGTCCTCATGGCTGTCACAACCTTTTTGTTTCACACATTTGCATTCATCTTGAACACAAGTTTTGCATGCTGAAGAGATTAAACTTTCAACAAAAGTTCTTGAACTTTCACCTTTAAAGCCTTCTTGAGGAGGTGAAATTGAAACAAAATTTGTTCTTGGAACTTTTCCATTTGTTTCCTCAACTTTGGAATTTTCTCCATCAATTCGTTCATAACCAAGACCACAATACTTGGGTCTCTCTTCAACAACAATAGGCTCAACAATGCCTTGTGCATGCTTTCCTAACCCTTTACCTTCATAGCCCATTTTTAACAATAACTTGGACCCTATTCCTTTTGTGTGATTTTCAAAAACACCAAAGCATTCTTCTTGAGAGGAATTTGAAGACAAACTAACATTACATACCTCATGTTCATGCATGTACTTGGTAAGGGTTTCTTTTGTGTCATGGAGTTGATTCTCCATCTCTTGCAACTTTTCAAGAAATTGATCTTTCTCCTCCTTCATGGCCATCAACTGCTCTTGAAGGACAATGCTCTCTTCCCTATCTTTCCACAACTCTTGTACCATATCTTTCATGGTTAACAATGCCTTAAACATCTCTTTGTCAAAGAACTTAGATTCGAAAGATGTATGAGAACTATCCATATTTGAAGCTTCCTCCATCCTTGCAAGATATCAAACTTCAACACAAAACTTGCACAAATACCAACAGCTAAATCTCAAGCTATCATTGGCAAATACATGAGCAAAACAAACTAAGCTCTGATACCATCTGATCTGAAAATAGAAGGCTGACTTGTTATGCTATGCAAGCACCACCTACTTCAACAAAATAAACCTTACGGGACCTTGCTTCATGTGTTCAAATATGCAAGATAGTTTATGTGTTAAGTTCATGCCTCTTCTTGTCAATGTATATGTGTGAGGAAATGTTCTTTTAAAATATTAATTAAGTGCTATAAACCAATACACAGCAATAGAAAGTGCAGCAAATAACATAGCAAACTCACAACAATAACAAGATGATAAAGGAGTTCACCCCTCTCTGGGCTACATCTCCTTGAGCCTCCTTCAATGGACTTGGCTCTTTGGGATTAGTTTGTCAAATGTTCTTTTACAAGCTTCTTCTCAACTCCAATGGGTTTACAGACTGTACCATTGGGTTCAGAATACACAAAAACCCCAAAAATGACTATAAGAACTCTGAAAATGGATCTTGTCTCATCCAGTAATGACCTCTTCTACATGTGGCCTCTAAGCTTCTCTGAGATTCAATGTGGCAAAAACACCTGTAAAATTCCTCCAATGGATCTGAAACCTATCCCAATGTGTTCAGAGCACAATAATTAGTCAAAAAATGACTATTCAGTCTCAGAAAATAGATATGTCCTCATCTGAGCAATGCCTCAAACAATGAGGGCTTCAAGCTTCCTAGAGCTTCCTTAAACTTCAATGGTTAAAAACMTACAAAAGAAGTCTTCAAATGCTTGTGAAAGTAGTGTCAAAGGACTCAGAACATCCAAAAACCCCTAGCTGGGCTTTTTCGGCACCTCATTTGGCCAAAAACTCCAAAAGTTAGGCCTCCTGCCATTTTTCCCCTTCAAGCTCTGTTACTGGTTCGCCATTTCGCACCTGTGTGTGAATGAACCTAGCTCCGAGCGTTTTTCTGTGCCTAAAMTCAGCACACGCGCGCCTCTCCACAAAATGCACCAAATTRTCGCACCGTTAGTGAAATCAAAGCCCCCAAGGTCGGAGGTGTTGGGCGCATGGGGGCCATGTGGCCACGTCCTAGCGCAAAAATAGGCCCCGTGGCCTTTGAACATTGAAATCACCACGCCTACAGTCATATCAGGTGGTCATATAGTAAAAGCATGTGAATGGGGGCTAACTCCGTAGTAGAACACAAAACTCCCTGTGCACAATAGACTGATGGTCATGTGTAAAGCCAACATAACCGTGGGCTAAAAATGCAATACCCACGCACGCATAACAATTACGGTCATATACATAAACCTAGAACTGTGGGCTATATTGGGAACACCCCCCGAGCACCCATCGTATAATGAATGGTCATATGTTTGATCGCAAGGAACCGGGGGTCGACATGTTTAAACCTCGCGCGTCGATTAAGCGGAGGGTAAGGTCATATAAACGTTGGGTTCACCACTTGCGCGCACTATTAACCATTATAACACGGTTATATGTTGTTTAGTGGAACCATGGGTCGGGGCTAAGCCCCGGCCCGCCCCCCTTTACATTTAAACAATATGAAAATTCATATATAATAAAGCTCCCGCATATAATAAGTGACATCATGTGGCTTAATGGCACATCGAACTTTGTTTAAAACTTTATAATGGTGGGGGAGGTCCGTGGGTCGAACCCCGTGGCCTCCATATAATTTTAATAAACCACACAAACACCAACATCCAATAAATGGGTGCCATGTGGCAACCCATGACTGGGCCGCGTGGCACCATCCCATTGCTCAATAAATGCCACGTGTCGCATTATTACTCGCCCATTGACAACCAATCAACGATTGCCATGTCACCTTCCACATTGACTTCCACGTCAGCAGGTGCCACGTCAGCATGTACGGACGCCCAGTCAGCCTGTACGGACTGCCCAGTCAGCGTCCCTTTTTTTTCCTATTTGGCGATTCAAACAGATCACGATAACTCTCAATCTCGACGTTCGTTTGAGACGAAACGAGTTGCATTGGGTTTGTGATGACAAGGGCTACAAACCCATTTGTTTTGAGGTGATTCTGAGAACTTTGATTTTTGAGCTAAAATTTGGCTCCTGGTCTAGATTTTGATCAATCATCCCCATACTGATGGTCAAACTGAAGTTGTCAACAAGTGTTTGGAAACATATTTGAGGTTTTTTGCATCAGAAATGAATAATCAGTGGGCTCAATGTTACCACTAGTTGAATGGTGGTACAACACTTCTTACCATACAACTACCCGCATGACTACTTTTGAAGTAGTATATGGAAAAAAGCCACCTTCAGTTGTCTCATACCTGCCAGTTTTCTTAAAGGTCCAGGCGGTTGACCAAACGCTTACAGTTTGAGAGGATCTTCTATGTTCCCTCAAAGAGAATTTGGTCATGGCCTAGAATTTCATGAAGAAATAGGCAGATCAAGGTTTCTCTGAACATCAATTTACTGAAGGAGACCAGGTGTTTCTTCAACTGCAACCTTATAAGAAAACTTCCCTCAAGGTTGACCATTGTCAGAAATTGGCACCTAAATTTTATGGTCCTTATATCATTCTTAATCTTGTGGGGCAGGTGGCCTATCAGTTAGCTTTGCCCAGTAATTCTAAGCTCCATCCTATTTTTCATGTCTCATGCTTGAAGAAGGTGATTGGAACTAAGTTCCAAACTCAAACTAGCCTTCCTGAGTTGGATGAAGAAGGATCCATCTGGTTGCAGCCACAAGCAGTTTTGGATCAGTGTGAGCATCATCTGCATTAGCGCACCATCAAGGAAGTGTTAGTCCAATGGAAACACACACCTCTAGCAGATGCCACTTGGGAACCAACTACCATTCTACAACAGTTTCTTCATCTCAAGCCTTGAGGAAAAGGTTGTTTTTAAAGGGGAGGACATGTTAGGGACCTAACCTCCCTAACCCCTCAAGTAGGTAGAGTAATATATTTCCATGTAATAAAGGTCATTATTAATAATACCTTGCAATAAGGAAGAATAAGTCAAATGTAAGAATACCTAATAGAAGCTTCCACTTCTAGAAGAATCTTCCTCTAGATTGTTCTTTTGGATAGACATATTTAGTATAAATAGGAGTAGAGGGCATGAGAAGTTTTATCTTGGATATTATTGTAATAGAGCTCTACTCTGCTGGAGGTTTCCCCCTCGAAGAGGCAAGTGAACATTGCTATCACTAATCAAGATGCTCTTTCTGGTGTTGTTCTGGTTATATCATTTTTTTTCTGTCATTTCTAGCTAAAATATTTAAGTTCTGCATACTATTTTATATCTAGAATACTACAAGTGGTATCATATCACTTTCCTGGGAAGAAAATTGTGGGTTAATTTTTTCAGGGTAGAGGCATATTCCGACGTCTTAAAGCTACATAAATTTCTCATTACGTGCATAAACCTACGATCGGGGAGTCATACATACATGAATTACAAGTCATACTTAAGTGCACATCTATTGGCCACCCTTGTAACCCTTATTGGTACCCCTTCGAGTGGTAGTGCATCATACAACACCTGTATATGGATCATCCTAGATCTCCTTATTCCTCCATAGATAAATTGATCAACTACCTGACTGCTATAGTGCCACCAAGAACAACATGTGGGAATATACTCTCTAGTACCTGGGTAGTTGGGTAGTACAACTAAGGGAATAGTCTAGCATCCTTAGTTGGTTCCCTGAGAGATTGGGTCGAGTACTATTGTTGGACCCCGCACATAAATCAAAGAGCTACAACAAATGGAAAACCCTTGTCTGTAGACACCCTGCATACCATAACCCTTGGGATGGAAACAAAAAAAGAACATACAATATCTATTTCCACGCAATTGTGCCTCCTCCATTTGGGTTGCGAAATTACTACACATTTCTTCTTGTTAAGAATTTGGAAATTACTACACATTTCTTCCTGTTAAGAGTCTGGATCCCGTTGGCACCATTATTTGAGCCCTATCCTATTGGATTCCTCTCTTCTCCCTTATCTCAATTATACCTATCATTTTTAAGCAAAATGATAGGATTTCCCTTCATACGTGGACCCAACCCCCTTCCAACACCCTTATTTGGGCCTTACCCCATTGGATTCCCCTCTTCACCATGATCATCATGATACACTTCACCCATAACCCATTTTTTTTGTGGTACCACCTATCCCTTTTCATTTCCCTCTTCATCATGGCCCACACCCGTAGCCAAGACTTGGAAGCTCACTTCAATACCTTGTCCTCTAATTTCACAGAGACCCAACAAGAAGTGAGGCATCTTAGTGCCAATTTTCCACCATCAATAAAAACATGCATTCCTCCATCGACACCAAAATGGAAATCATCAAACAGGACCTCGCTACCTAGCTTGCATCCTTCGCTACCCAAATTTCATCCTACACTACAATTATTTGCACCAAGTTGAATATCCCTACAAATATTCCCTCCTCTGACCCACATTTTCACTTTGAAGGTGAAAATTCCTCTAATTCCTAGAATTTTCATCCCCATCACTTTCAGCGTGACCTACGCCTTTTACGTGTGGATGTGAACAAATTTGATGGCTCTGATCCCACTGGTTGGGTAACTCAAATGAAACAACATTTATCTTTATATCGCATTATAGTTGAGTTGTCCAAACTCCGGTATGGTGTTCTCCATCTAGATAAAGAACATTGGGAATTGTGGCAATGGAGAAAAAATGCATGCCAAGGGTATGTGGCTTGGACACAATTGTGGCAGAGCTTTATGAACACTTTGACCCTGACACCAACCATTTATGCCATTTGACAAAGTTGAAACAATTTGGCACAGTGGAAGACTTTATAGCCTCTTTTGAGCGATTGGATTTCCTTACAGAGGGCATGTATGATGCTTTTTTACGAGAATGTTTTATTAGTGGCCTCAAGGATGAGATTTGTTCCCATGTCCTCATGGGTTAGCATCAGATTTTGGTGGAAGCTACTAAACGAGCTAAGGAAGAAAAAAAGGTGGTCTCTTCTCAAAGTTGAAAACCCTCCTTTATTCCTCACCCTAAACCAGTCACTCCCACTCCTCCTTCTACTCCACTAAATATCAAGAAATTGACCAGGGCATAAATGGTTGAATGCCAACTCAAAGGCCTTTGTTATAGTTGTGATGAAAAACAATTTCCTAGGCACAAGTGTAAGCAACAAAATATTTTTATGGCCATCTCTGAGCATGTTTTGGAAGATGATGTTGAGCCTCCCCATGTGGTTGAGTCCCCTGAACCAACTGACATGACCCCGCCCTCCGACCCTCTCGAAGTTGAACTGGTCATTTCCCTGAATGCTCTCACTAGGTTCTCTACTCCCCAAACCATCAATCTAATTGGTTACATTAAGAATCATAAGGTCATCATCCTTGTTGACAGTGGAAGCACCCATAATTTTCTTCATCGTCGCATTGCGCAAGAAACTAATTATTATATCTATGTTGTCAATAAATTTCAAATCGTGATTGCCAATGGTGGGTCCATGAAATGTGGGGGGCATTGTGAAACTGTGCATCTCCAAATTAGTCAGTACCACATGAAATCTCATATGTTTTCTATCGACATGGCCACTTGTGACATTTTGTTGGGTGAAAAATGGCTAAGGAATCTCGGTCCCATTCTCATGGATTTTAAGGAATTAACAATGAAATTCAACCAAGAGGGCCAACAATATAAGTTCCAAGGCATCATTGTCAGTTCCTTGGATATCATCAATTCCCATCGCATGGAAAATCTCCTCAAAAAAGGTCATTCTAGAATTATTTCACAACTCCATGCCATTCAAGCACCCTTTGTGTCGCAGGACCTCCAATCCATCCTCTCCAAACATCAAGTTGTTTTTTCCACTCCACAAGGACTTCTTCCTTCTTTTGGTGTTCATGATCATTCCATTCCCCTTGTCCTTGGCAGCCTCCCTCCCAATGTTCATCCCTATCGTCATCCCTTTTCCCAAAAAAGTGAAATTGATAAAATTGTTCAATAATTGTTTATCGCGGGTGTTATCTATCCTAGTACAAGCCCCTAGTCTTCTCCTGTGGTCATAGTACTTAAGAAGGAAGTCTCTTGGTGCATGTGTCCTAACTTTCACGCCCTCAACAAACTCACCATCAAGGACAAATTTACCATTCCTATCATTTATTACCTCTTGGATGAATTTAGTGGTGCCCAGTTCTTTACTAAATGTGATCTTCATTTTGGCTACCACCAGATATGTATGAATGAGGTATACATTCCTAATACTGCATTTCGAACTCATTAGGGCCACTATGATTTTTTGGTCATTCACTTTGGCTTGTGTAATGATCCCTCCACTTTCCAAAGCCTCATGAATCATGTCTTCCATCATTTTCTCCATCATTTTGTCTTAGTTTTCTTTGATGATATCTTCATCTATAGTAAAACCTGGAAAACCCATCTTTCTCATGTGGATTGAGTTCTACATATACTCTCTCAGAACCAACTTTTCCTCAAACAATCTAAATGTGCTTTTAGAGACTAGGAAGTCGAGCACTTGTGTCATATTGTTGGCAAGGTAGGTGTCAGGGTGGATCCTAAAAAGATTGAAGCTATGAAGGATTGGCATCACCCAAAGACTCTCAAAAGATTGCATGGATTTCTGTGTTTAACAGGATATTATCGAAAATTTGTTAAGAATTATGGAAATATTGCGGCACCTCTCACTTCTCTCCTCAAAAATATTTATCTCACTTGGACTCCTATAGTTGATCATGTTGATTAAGGTTGGTTGTCATTGATGTCAACCCTTGAAGAAATCCCTGTAGAACAAAGGTTTAGGTAATCGATACAATATTTTTTGATGTAAATATGACTCATTATTGTTTTTTCATGGTTGATAAGAAGTAAATATGGATGAACTCCAAAGTGGTCCCCTTATGGTGAAAGCCCTCACGGGAAGACGCTTTGTGGAGTAAGAGAACCCATGCTTAATTGTGGAATAATGAGATGAAGGAAAGTGAATTTGTCAGGGAAAATATACTAGATGGATAGTTCTTGTCATGTCATTTCCGGTGGTATGCGGAACGTCACATAATTCCTCACGGTTAGAGAGTTATGGCCATGAGAATTTGGAGACCCCAGGTTTGGGTAATGGACCCAAGTTTGTTTGATGGGTAAAAATATGAGTTATGATATATTTTCAGATAATACTATTATATATGGATAGTAGATGTCATTCAATTTCTGGTGGTATGTAGAACATCACATAACTCCTCACGGTTTGAGAGTTATGGCCTTACGAAGTTGGACCCTGATATGTCATCTAGAAGCCCCAAAAGGTCAAAGTAGTCAAAGTGGTTTAAGAGATTTTAAAAGGTAAATAATAAAGTGAAGTGATGAGTGTATTATAATTCAAAGTGAATAAAAAATAAATTATTTCAATAATAAATTTAATGGAGAAATTAGAAATGGACCCAACCCTAAAATAAGGAAAGTGGGCCAAGTGACCTAGAAGATGTTTTTAAGGTAGCTACTTGGAGAGTATAAATAAGAGTCAAGGCTCTCTCATTTGCATCACACTTGAGAATATTGAATATATATATGTGTCTAAGGTAACCAAGGATATCTAAACCAGAATTATGAGTGAAGGTGAAGAAAAGAAGGCCAAAATGCAAGGAAGGATAAATTATTTTGATGGTGCTTTCTAAGGTATGTTATTTACAGGTCATCTCACCATTTTCGCTATAAATTTTTTTCTATAATGATTCAGACTGTGAAATTTCTATGCAAGTGATAAAACATATCCAAGTATCTATGGTAAAAAATTCAGATTGTGGTTCATTGTATTTTTTGAGTTACACTCCATGGAAAATATGGTTTGTGGTCAGTCCTGAAATTAGTCAAAATTAGGTGTTTTGGGTAAAAACGTCATAAATTCTTCATAAAAGATCAAACTTCAGTGAGACAAAATGTTTTGGTTAGGGTACATTCTGTAGTATGCTGTGTAATAGTTTTAGATCAATTCATCGAATATTGTTTATGGGGCACACTCTACAAGTTCGCTCTCTAGAATAAGCCAGAATTCAACAAGGTATGCCATTTTTGCTATAACTCATTTTCTGAGAGGTTCCAAGTAGTGAAACTTGGAGGAATTGCACAAAACACACCGAAGAACATTTTTTATTAGTTTCAGATCTTGATACATTACATATTCAACGTTATGATTACTTCAAGTTAGGGTTGTTGACTAATCCAAAACTAGGCATGTGAGACTAAAGAAAAGTTTGATGAAAATGCTAGTCTTTTGTTTTTAAAGTTAAGGTTTGAAGGAATGTGATCATATACACCAATTCTATTACAGATCTACAAATCAGATTTGGATGATGAAATTGATGAGGGATTTTGGTCGTGGTACATGTTGAGTACATGGTTGAGACAAGTAGTTGATGAGTTGGCGCACATACATGACGTGTATAGTTGATGATGTTGGTACATATTGATGAGTCATATTTGATGAGTAGTTGAAACATGATTGGTACATACTTGGTACATGGTTGGATGCACTTGTTTATGGTACAAGTTGGTTACAGGTTGGTGCATGGTTGATGCACTTGTTTATGGTACAGGTTGATTAC
This sequence comes from Picea engelmannii, assembly GCA_009831015.1. Lineage (NCBI taxonomy): Eukaryota > Viridiplantae > Streptophyta > Pinopsida > Pinales > Pinaceae > Picea > Picea engelmannii. The sequence continues at coordinate 328,990 of ML777454.1, read as the reverse complement.
AGGTTGAGGTACAGGTTCATGCATGGTTGATGCACTTGTTTATGGTACAGGTTGATTACAGGTTGAGGTACAGGTTCATGCATGGTTGATACATGGTTCAAATTTACTGGTATAGGTTTACAATGGTATATCTCACAGTGATAGTGTGAAAATGGTTCCATCATTCTACTTCTACTTCAGGGTGGCAGGACGGGGCAAGGACAGGTGGTTGTAGCCACTTTTCGGTTGTAGCCAAAGAACATTGGGGGTTGTAGCCAGAGAATTGGGGAGTTGGAGCTTCCCTCAGGTTGTAGCATGAGAAACTAGGGGGTTGGAGCCTCCTCGCAATTGCAGCTGAAAAACAAAGGAAGTTGGTGCTTCCAATGAATGTAATTCTTCAAGACATATAAGAAAAAACATTATGTGGTTTTCTCCCAATTTGGGTTTCCACGTAAAACACTGGTGTACTGTGTATGTGCGTGATTGTTTATTTCTTACTGTTCATTATTGGATAATAATTCTACATTGATATAACATTTGAAGAAAAAGGATTATAATTATGCTATTACTTATTCACCCCCCCTCTCAGTAATCCAACAATTGGTATCAGAGAAGGTTCCTTCAGCAATCAATTTAACCATTGAAAGGTAGATCATGGAGAGTACCAACTCGTATAAAAATGGAATACCACAGTTTGATGGACAGAAGTATGTTTTTTGGAGCATAAGGATGAAGACATATATACATGCACAAGGATTTCAAGTTTGGCAATCAATTGTAGATGGATACACAACACCAAAAGTTCCACCAACAAATGACAAAGTAGTGAAACTCAGTGAGAATAATTCCAAAGCCATAAATGCACTTTTGAATGGTCTCAGTGATACGGTATTCACCAAAGTTGCACATTGTAAATATGCTAAAGAGATTTGGGACAAGCTTCGAAATATTTATGAAGGAGATTCAAAATTCAAAGCAACAAAGCTTCAAACTTACAGAGGTCAGTTCAAACAACTAAAAATGAAGGAAGATGAAGATATCGCAGCCTACTTCTTACAAGTTGATGAAATAGTGAATGCAATCATAGGATTGGGAGAAGAAATCGAAGAATCTATAATTTTTCAAAAGGTACTAAGATCTCTTCCTATGAGATTCAACCCTAAGATATCAACACTAGAAGAAAGATTGGATCTAAACTCAATAAGCATGGAAAAACTGCATGGAATCTTCACAGCATATGAGATGAGAATTGAACAGGAAAATCGAGATGTAAAAGAAGCAGCCTTCAAAGCATCCAAAAGATCAAAGCAAAAGAAAAAGGAACAAGAAGAATATAGCAGTAGCAGTGACATCTCGAAAGATGATGAAGAAGTGGCCAACTTCATCAAAAGACTAAATAAGGGAACCAACAGTAAGTACAGAGGTAAGATTCCTTTAATTTGTTTTAATTGTGATGGTATTGGTCATTTTGCTAACAAATGTCCTCATAAGAAAAAGAGCAATGGTGAAGGTTACTCAAAAGGCAGACAAACATATAAAGGTAAAAGAACTACAAATAAAGTTTTCAAGAAAAACTTTTGCACCAAAGAAGACATCTCATCATCAGATGAAGATGAAGTTAGTGACAGTGAAACAGAGAGAGTTCTATTCATGGAAGTAGAAGACTCTGATAAAGAAGACTTCGAAGAAGAATATGAAGA
>ML777454.1:300761-321602 GCA_009831015.1 Picea engelmannii | reverse complement strand
GTGTATCAGTTTCAGATCTTTATACATTACAGGTTCAAAGTTATGATTACTTCAATTTAGGGTTGTTGACTAATCCAAAACTAGGCATGTGAGACTAAAGAAAAGTTTGATGAAAATGATAGTCTCTTGTTTTTAAAGTTAAGTAAGGTTTGAAGGAATGTGATCATATAAAATAGGTCTATTACAAAGCTACAAATCAGATTTGGATGATGAAATTGATGCGGGTTTTTGGTTGTGGTACATGTTGAGTACATGGTTGAGACAAGTAGTTGATGAGTTGGCGCACATACATGAGGTGTATAGTTGATGATGCTGGTACATATTGATGAGTCATAGTTGATGAGTAGTTGACACATGATTACTAAATACTTGGTACATGGTTGGATGAACTTTTTTATGGTACAGGTTGATTACAGGTTGGTGCATGGTTGATGCACTTGTTTATGGTACAGGTTGATTACAGGTTGAGGTAAAGGTTGGTGCATGGTTGATGCACTTGTTTATGGTACAAGTTGATTATAGGTTGATGCATGGTTCAGATTTATTGGTACAGGTTTACAATGGTATATCTCACAGTGATAGTGTGACAGTGGTTCCATCATTTTACTTCTACTTTAGGGTGGCAAGACAGGGCAAGGACAGGTGGTTGTAGCTGAAGAACATTGGGGGTTGTAGCCAGAGAATTGGGGAGTTGGAGCTTCCCTCAGGTTGTAGCCTGAGAAACTAGGGGGTTGGAGCCTCCTTCCAGTTGCAGCTGGAAAACAAAGGAAGTTGGTGCTTCCAATGAATGTAATTCTTCAAGACATATAATAAAAAGCATTCCATGGTTTTCTCCCGATTTGGGTTTCCACGTAAAACACTAGTGTACTGTGTATGTGTGTGATTGTTTATTTCTCACTGCACATTATTGGATAATAATTCTACATTGATATAACATTTGAAGAAAAAGGATTATAATTACGCTATTACTAATTCACCCCCCCTCTCAGTAATCCAACATATCAGGCCTTTCAAACCTTAAAGGTAGGCATGTGCACCACTCTAGTCTTGGATCTTCCTGATTTCACAAATACCTTTATCCTGGAATGTGATTCTTCCGGGAGAGGAATTGGAGCAATCCTTATGCAAGATGATCGGCCTTTGGCCTTTACCAGCAAACAACTGTCAGAGAAACATTTGGTCAAATCAATCTATGAAAAGGAAATGTTGTCTATTCTACATGTAGTGGATCTTTGGTGTGCTTATCTATTGGGGAAATGCTTCCAAATTAATATAGATCATCAAAGACTCAAGTATTTTATGGAACAACTCCCTTCCTCCCAGGAGAAAAAAAATGGGTGACTAATCTCTTTGGATATGATTATGAGATCATTTACAAGAAGGGAAAAGACAATGTGGTTGTTGATGCACTTTCATGAAAATATGAAGATGAAGGGTCCCTTTTTTCCCTCTCCTTCATTGTACCAGATTGGCTCCAAGATGTTCACTAGGAATGGCTACATGATCCCAAAATTTTGCCTCTGATCCAACAATTGCAATCCAATTCTTCAGTTTCCCCAGGGTACTCTTGGCACAATGAAGAGCTTCACTACAAAGTCCATTTGTATTTAAGTAAACAGTCACAACTTAAATCCATGGTACTTTATGAGGTTCATGCTACACCCATAGCTGGGCACTTAGGGTTTACCAAAACCTATGATCGGGTGAAACGCTCTTTTTTCTAGGATGGTATGAAATAAGACGTTCACAATTTTATGGAAAAATGTGATGTTTGTCAATGCAACAAGGGAGAAACAGTCAAATATCCTGGCACACTACAACCACTTTCAATTCCACCTTCTATTTGGAGGGATATCTCTATGGATTTTATTGTGGGATTACCTAAATTGAGCAATAAATCGGTCATCATGGTGGTTGTTGATCGTCTTTCAAAGTATGCTCATTTATGTGCTCTTCAACACCCATTTACATCCTCCACTGTGGCTCAATTTTTTATGGATCAGGTCTTCAAGCTTCATGGCATGCCTCATTATATTGTTTCTGATTGAGACCCGACTTTCACCAGCAATTTTTAGCAATAATTGTTCAGGATATAGGGCACCCAATTTCATCTCAACACATTTTATCATCTGCAGACTAATGGTCAAACTGAAGTTTTCAACAAGTGTTTGGAAATATATTTGAGGTGTTTTGCATCAGAAAGGAAAAATCAAATGGGCTCAATGGTTACCACTAGTCGAATGGTTGTACAACACTTCTTACCATACAACTGCCCGCATGACTCCTTTTGAAGCAGTATATGGATAAAATTCACCTTCAATTCTCTCATACATGTCAGGTGTCTCGAAGGTCCAGGCGGTTGACCAAATGATTACAGTTCAAGAGGATATTATTTGTACCCTCAAATGGAATTTTTTCATGGCCCAGAATCACATGAAGCAACAGGTAGATCAAGGCCGCTATGAACACCAATTTGTTGAAGGAGACCAAGTGTTTCTTCGACTGCAACCTTATAAGCAAACTTCCCTCAAGGCTAGCCATTTTCAAAAACTAGTGCCCAAATTTTATGGTCCTTATACCATTCTCAAGCTTGTGGGAAAGGTGGCCTATCAGTTAGCCTCTCCTATTCATTCTAATCTCCATCATGTTTTTCGTTTCTCATGCTTAAAGAAGGTGATTGGAACTAAGTGCCAAACTCAAACCAACCTTCCTGAGTTGGATGAAGAAGGCTCCATCTGGTTGCAGCCACAAGTAGTTTTGGACCAACGTGAGCATCGTTTGCATCAGCGCACCATCAAGGAAGTTTTATTCCAGTGTAAAGATACACATCCAACAGATGCCACTTGGGAACCAACTACCATTCTGCGGCAATTGCCTCATCTCAACCCTTGAGGACAAGGTTGTTTTTAAGGGGGAGGACATGTTAGGGACCTAACCTCCCTAACGGTCCCTCACATAGGTAGAATAATATATTTCCATGTAATAAAGTTCAATATTAATAAGGCCTAGAAATAAGGAAGAAAAAGTCAAATGTAAGAATACCTAATAGAATCTTCTACATCTAGAAGGATCTTCCTCTAGATTTTTCTTTTGGATAGACATATTTAGTATAAATAGGAGTGGAGGGTATGAGAATTTTTGTCTTGGATATTATTGCAATAGAGCTCTACTCTACTGGAGGTTTCCCCCTCGAAGAGTCAAGTGAACATTGCTGTCACTAATCAAGGTGCTCTTTCTGGTATTATTCTGGTATTATTCTGGTGTTGTTCTTTTTATATCATTGTTGTTCTACCATTTCTAGCTAAAATATTTATGTTTTGCATACTATTTTATATTTGGAATACTTGGAGGACAAATCAAACAAATTCACAAGCATAAGAACAAATTGAAGAGGTATGGCAAATAATGTATGGTTTGCTTATGATGTAAAATGAAAGGCCACATGGTTGATAATTGTTGGCATTTTGATGCATGTTACTTTTTTGGTCTAAGAGACCACCAAGTAAATACCTATTGTAAGAAGAAAGGATTTATAATAAGGATAGGTTTTCTTCGAAATAATATGGAGGATCCAAGAACCACTTTTCAAGCCAACAAACATAAAGAAGAACATGAACAAGAAGAGAATTCCAAGCAGCCCGGGTAGTCATAGGAATGTTTTCCAACATTATAGGTTAATTGGACATTGGGGAGCCACATGAAGGAAGATTCATCCAAAACCTCATGTTAGGAACTGCACATCCATGAGAAAAGTTTGGAGAGTCCTTGTTAAGGGGAAATAAGACATTTTTACACTTGTCGACCAAGCAGTGGCAATTGCTCAAGGAAATATTCTATGAAAGATATTTCTTTGATCCTAGATGGAATTTTTGCAAGGTTTACATGAATAGAATGTGTTGGAATATAATAACATGGTGTGCCTTTGAGTTGAATATTTTATGGAGGAAACACTTATGAATGGAGGTGTGATCCAAAATGGATCTAAAATAACTTCTGAAAACTTTGTAAAAAGGAAAACTTATTGGAAATTTTTGAAGTCAATGGTTCATTGGCAATCAACTTGAAGACAAAAGGCCAAAGATATCATTTTGTCCCACAAGAAGATGAACTGAACCACTTGATGGTTGTAATTCCAAGGAAACATTATAATAGAGGATGACTTGAAGGATTAAATAACAACATACGAGATGGGAAAAAATGGAAGCATGGGAAGAATTGGGTTGTAGCAGAAATGACTAAGGACTCGAAATGAAGAAACATGCTCATAGATCAAAGAACTAAGAGCAGTTTGAACCTATCCACAAGTAGAAAATATTGTCTTTGAGATAGAATCACCATCTACAAAAGTACCACCAAAGAGTAAGAATACACAAATTCTTTGAGTTATAGTGTATAACTCTATCTTGTAATATTTCATGGGCATAAACATAAGCCATCTTCGTTGGTTTTCCCATCTGGGTTTCTAGGGTAAATCAATTATTTATGTTGTGCGATTGATTTTGTATGTGTATGCTACAAGTATTTTTTGTGTGTATATCCTTATTTTCATTACGGTGATAAGTAATTATAACACTGCTTGAAATTAATCCCTAATCACTCTACCTATAGTTCATTTATGTTTTATGGAATCATTGGGTTTTGAAATGAGATATACATGCAACATTCTTGTTAATTACATCACTATTTGTAATTCCCTCAACTCCTAGCATTGTTAACACTTGCACTCAAGGAATACTCAACAATGATCTTTGGGATAGCGTATGTATGCTTTTATTTATTGGAAACCACAAGCTATAACTAAAACACTCCCTTGAATTAATTCACTAGTTGGATAGAGCAAGTGGAATTTGCTTAGTTTTAGACTATGGGCCTTAACTTAGCATTTTCCACATTCCCCTTTATTTGAATCATTCTGTGATGGCATGCCATAGAAATTCACCCTTAAGACCATGTGCATTACCCATTACCTACAACCATACACATCATGGTATATGAATTTATATGCTTATTTTTACATGGTAGTAGTGATCACCTTGGAAGATTATATCTCAAGCCACAATGCTACAATCTATATTGTTGATGTAGAATTTCAACTATCACCATCCACAAAGAAGGTATATAAATGTATATTGAAGAGATAGAGTGCTATGTAGGCACATTTAAATAATATATTATACACTCAATTAACAAACAAATTTGGTGTTCGGTTGAATTTGTGTCAACATAATTTTGTTTATTTAATTGGTATTGCAAGTAGCAATTCTTGAAACCAAATCTAAAGATAGAGTTCTCATGTGATTGGCATACAATGTTAGAGTGCATTGGAATTTATAGCTAGCATTACTATTAGCTTTCCATAGAAAGAAAACCAAGTAGTTAAACTATATTTGCATAAATCCATTCCATTCATGGTAATGAATACACATGGAAGAAGCTTAATCTCATATCAAGAGAAATTACAAAGAGTCAATTTGTAACTCTGCAGAAGTATCCATTTTGAGGATATGATTGGGCCATAGGCCTACCATTCACAGATCAGTAGATGCCATACATAGGAAATGCGCCTGATGCATAAAGATGTTGTGTAGGTTTTACAAAGGAAAACCTACATGGATAGTGTAGAACTTGAAGGAAATCTAGTTCAAATTGTGCATAACATAGGCTAACATGTGTGTAAAACACTGGGATTAAAAGAATTGGGTTTTTTAGAAAACTAACCCTTTTTGTGGGTGAATAGAAAAATTATGAAAGCTAACCTAAGTTGTATAAAACCAAAAGTCAAAACTAAGCATAAAAAAAACTTAGGAGCAAGATAAGTGGATCTAAAACCAAAGTGGAATTGCCAATCTTTGTTGGGGTTTGGGTGCAATTGTGAGAAAAATCCCTTTATTAGCAATTTTTTAAGCTAACAATAGATAATTGAAAGGAAGTTGGACATGAATGTGAGTAAATAAAGAAACCTATAAGCAGCATGAAAGCATTAGAAGCAATAAATTATGAGTTTCATAACAAGATATCATTCAGATTGTAGTTGTTTTGGAGAAGAATCAATACACAACTTATTATCCAATCGAAAGGAAATAAAACACAAAATATATCACCTGATGTGATTTGTTGGCATATTATTGTATCCAAATATTTCCTTGGGAGGGTCCTTAATCCTCCTTTTACGCTCAATATATAATTCCAATTAATGTGGGTAACATGTCCCTTTAGTGGAAGGAAAACACATAAGTAAGAGGGAAAGAATGAAATAAATGAGAAAGTAAGAGTTTTGGTCTCAACTGTCATTCCTTCAACATAACTCTACAAAAATTTCCTCCATAATGCATTCTAATGGCTAATTTTTCTAATCACCCACAAAAAGGGCTAATGGAACTCAATGGTGAACTTCCTTACATATGAATGCTTATGATTCACAAGTGGGATCACACGAGCTTGATGATACCTTTAGGTATGCCAAAGGACCAAGCATTCATGGATGTGAGTTTGAACCATAATTTTATGCCACCTCGTGCCATTTTAGAAATTCCTTAGGCATGAATGTGCTATGGAGTAGCTACAATTATGGATTTACAATAGTCATGTGGATCTCAAAGGGTTTTCTGCACAACTTGTGTAACTAATAAATGACCAGCTACATGGTCTAATAAATGATCAACTAAAGGTTTGATCTCGCTTAGTAGGATGAAACAATAGCCATGAAATGATGTAATATGTTATATTATCGAGTTGGATATTAATTGGTATGGCCACTCAAATGTTGTAGTTGAGAAAAATTAAAGTGATAACACCTATGTTTGGAAAAGGAGGGTAAGGAAACAATTGTATCTCATGCTCTACTTCCCTCTTAGGTGGTAACCCTTTAGGATATTGTAAAAATTCTATGTATTCCTATAAAATATCCTCCATATGGTGTTTCTTCTCTTTAATGCATCCCTCTAGGAATTCCTTTACTTTTACCAATTCATGTCCTTATTGATTCTATCTTGAGAAGAGAAATAAAAAATTCCTACTCAACTAATTAGTGCCTTTTCTTGGTTGTCATTTACCAAAGAGATCTTGGATTTACCTTTGTGCACATTGATCTTGAAGGAATTCCAATCCTTGACCAAAAAGTAATGGTTTTTCTCCTTGGGAAGATTGTGTCCCTTGTGTACATGTAGGGGCTACCAAACACTCCACACACAGAAAGTGGTACCACATCTATCTCCACTTTATCAATGTAGTTTTCACTTATGGTGTAGCAACCCCACTAGTAAACCCAACTAAAAATTTTTATACACATTAATTTAAATATGTGCAGCATGCTAAAAACATCTATGCATCCAACAAAATTATTTAAAATCATGAATGCAATTTATTAAACATGCACAACATTCATTGATTCTCTCAAATAACAGAGTAACAAGAACAATAATTAAAACCCATGAATAAAAATAGTGAACAGAGGTAAAAACAATTATCTTGTTAAGCAAATGTGAAACCGGTTGCAGAGGGAAGACATTCCACACAAACATTTACTTGCTTCTCCAAATATCATTAGAAATTCACCCTGATATAGGGATAGGAATCCATAGGAAAAGGTGTCTCTATTGTCCACCAATAACCCAATATAACCCACAACAAGATAATTTTCCTACAACTATGCCAATCCACGATCTCTCTTCCCCTCAACTTGCACAAACCAAGGAATGGGATATCCTTTTCTGCTACACAGTATCACATGCTATCCCCTTCCCTCTAGGCTCTAACATAGGTTGGATATGAATCTCTCTTGTTGGGGAATCTGAGGACTTATAGCTATAACAAGAAACTCTCATCAACAACTCATTTTCTCTGTGGTAATATCTTACACATAAAATATATTCTATAGGCATAAAAACATGCTTCTTCATGAAATCAAAACTCCCACAAGCTACAGACAAAACTCATTATTTCTCTCTTCAAGATCCAACACTCAACACCCTCTTGTTGTCCTCAAAAACTGATTGTAAAAACTACATGCAATACCCATTTCAATTTCCCTTTTACCCATGTATGTTGAATCTCACATTCCCCAATGTTGATTGTACTCAGCCCCATGCTCTCAATAACTATGTGAGGTTACTTTTCACACCAACCCTCTTATATGTATTCCATGATCGGGGCTTTGATACACTCAAAAGGAAAATAGAAATTTCATACAAACTAACAATTTAAGGAAAGTGGGTTGTGAATAATACACATGAATAATTCTCCCTAGGAACCCCCCCTCTCTTTTGGAAACTTAGCCCCCATGAATATGTATGTGTATGTCTACAGCTGGAAATACATTTGTTTTATTATTTTTGATATACAATGTTACATATTACATTTTTTGGACCGCGACCATATATCGTATTTACATTATACATCGCTAAATTGGGGATTAAAAATATGGATTTTACATTCCCCTCCCCATAAAATTTTCACTGTCCTTGGTGCACAACACCATACTAGTACTAATGTATAAAATTTACATCACATTGTTTCATACTTTCACAAGTTCACAACTCTTGCAGCAATTCCAACCAAAAATATGTCATTCCCCAACCTCCACAACCCAAGGAAGTGTACCCCTTTCTCTACACCATAGTACCTTAGGTTGTACCACTTCCTTTCTAAGGCTTCAACATGGGTCAGATATGAAGTCTCTAATTTGTGGATCCATGAATTCTAGCTACCAAAATGGATCCTTGCATGCTTGTATACAGATGTACATTCAAATTTCTTCAAAATTTGCAAAAAAGTACAAGTACTCCTCCCACACGGTCTCCTCATCCTCCCACATGGAATATTCAGGATCGTAGTAGGTCCATTAGATCTTTACTATGCTACTAGATTTGTTCTTGAGCACTTTTACTTTTCAATCCAGGATGTGCATTGGCTCCACCCGAAATTCCCCTTCCTTCTCCACATGGATCACATTCCAATCAATTATGTGGTTAGGATAATGAACATATTTCTTCAATAAAGACACATGAAACACTTTTTAAATTGTCATGGATGAAGGAAATGCTATCATGTATTCAACTAGGTCTATCTTCTCTAAAACTTCAAATAGTCCACAATATATTGCTACCAACTGTAGGTAGCTTCCCAATCTTAGCAAGCTCCTTTTAGCCTTTACTTTTAAAAACACATGCTCACCTAATTTGAATTCTTTGTATGTCCAGTGAAACCTTTAAATTTTTCCTGATCTATACCATCTTCTCTTCCATTTCCCTTAGAAATTATGGCCCAATAACTGCTATGTCTTTTAGGTTATCCTAGTACATTGCATGTTTCATTTTCTATCATACAAGGCTTCAAATAGGATCATATTCAATGATGCCTAATACCCATCATTTTACATGCTTATCATACACATTTTTTTTGGTGGCAAATCCTCCCACATAAGGAAACTCTTCGTACCCAAATGTGACTACAAATTCACTGAAGTCCTATATTGTGTGTATTGGGAAGCCCCTGAATAGGATCACCTATTTACAGTGTAGAAGGGACTCCACCCATTATTTATGGTGTCATATGGCTTCCCCAACTTCTTGAGTTGGTGGTTGTGGTAAGGAGGTCAAGGAGAAGGTGGTGTCAACCACAAGCACCCTTGGGAATGGAATCCCTTTCACCCAATTATGTTGTGGTATGTGGGTCTCCTCAAAATATGTTGTATTCTAGTCTCCCATAGCCATATACAAATATTAAAATCTAGATCATCCACATCCTACTACCAATGTAATTTTTGTTCGTGATAAAGAATACTAGAATTCCAACCTCCTGGCCACTAATGGTAATCTACATGAATAATTTTAATTTATTAATCCATAAACCATACATATTTTATAATCAATGTATATAAGGAATTTGTAGAACAAATATGAAGAACTTATCTGTGTTGAAAACTAAAAACCAAGGAACTAAATAAGATAGAGCAATTTTCCACCCAAATATAGCTAGTCCTTTGTGGGCACCACCCCTAGCTAGGCTATGATACCACCAGGGCCAAGAAGAGAAATGCAAAATTATTAGGGTAGAATCTCTATCTCAAGAGAAAGAAGATTACTAACCAAGTATCTCATTGTCAATTTCTTGTAAATAGAACAACTCTTACCTATCCCACACAACACAATGATACTTCTTCCTTCTATGATGAACAATACCTTATAATTCCCTCCCTCATGTGCTCTTCAGTGTGGGCATAGAAAGGTCCAAGCTATTATCCATTAACTCCAACACAAATTTTCATATTGCTTGGCTCTTCTCAAGGTTCCAATGGATTATTTTCATGATTGTTCCATCACATATTATGGAAGCCTTATTTTTCAAAGAAAAAAATCTATTTTCCTCTCTTCTCTCTTTCCCAAAAATCAACTCCTCCTTACCATTCAATTTTTTCTTCTTTTCATGAGTGAATTATGGATAGAAAGAGTCCTAAACCAACTTATTTTGTGGGGGACAAATTTCCCATAATGTAGGAGGTGATGGCTTAGATCTAGAAGTTGGTTTCATCCACCCTGTTATCCCCTAGCCTAGGGATAACTAAGGAGATAGTGTCCCATAGGTTCCAGACATGGAGTGTCGAGAGCCAAACGACCTAAGCATGGCCCCGGAGGGCCCATTTTTTTTTCTTCAATGCAATCCACATATCACCAACAATGGTATACATCACACTAGCTTGGTCCTGAAGTAGCTGTCAGTCTTGCTCCATGAGGTAATGAGTCCATGTATCATGGTATGTATCACTCTCGTTTTTGAAGCAATTAAACATGTTGTATTGAATCCTTCTTCATTTCATGATGTTTTCTTGGAAATTATGCTCTATGTGTCGTTCAAACCTGGAAGGGTGACACAATTCCCTAGTAAGTTGATTTCCCTTTAGGATGGGTTGCTACTGGGTGGATATTTGAAAATTCATCGTCCTTTTTCTCCATACTTACCACTTTCCATCTTTATTCCTTCCATCTCCCCTTTCTTTTTGGGCATTGGGATTGGCTACACTAGGAAGGGTTGTACCTTACCTCATGGGAAGAAGGGGCTAAAGGCCCAGAGGGTAAAAGTAGTTGGCAAGAATTAAAATCAAATTTTGAAACCTTCGATATGCTTTTCCCAGGGATCCTCGAGAAAGTAGTGAAAATATTCTCGGTAAGAAAAGTGGACCCGCAAGATAACATGGACACTTAAGGTATTAGTTGATGGATAGGAGGCCTCATCGCAAGTCGACCTATTATGACCATGGACATGTAGCAGTATGACATTACCACCTATCTGGTCACCAAACCAAAGTAGTGGCTCTTGGTGGCATAGCTAAGAGAAAGGGGGTTTCATTACGAGTGAGCCTTCCCATTTCCATGAAATGTGTGTGGATAACACTATCACCTTTGATCATCAATCCAGGATAGTGGCCCTCAACTATGCCCTTGTATCACAAGAGAAAAAGATCAAAAGAAATAAATATAAGAATAAATGGAAATGAATGGGATAGTAAACAATTACATCCATGACAAGGTGCAACTCACCCTCCACAAAGGCACCCACAGGCAAGACTCTACATTTCCATATTATCACATGCACCCCATGCCCAAATATTTATCCCATTCCACCTCATACACTTGCATGACTTGAACTAGAATCCACCTAGGAAACACCCCAAAATTAAGAGGGATTAGCCCAATGGGACACCCTGAGACCCTCTCCAAACCTAACTCGTCAAATTGCATAACGTATTTGATCATTTTTTTGGGGTTAAGGTGGGGTTTGATGCACATGTTTGGGTAATTTAAGTTATTGGATTTGATTTTCTTGCTATGATATTTGTGACTCATGGACCCTTGGAGAGAGTACTTGTTTTATTTACAGGACTTTTCCTGGTGGATAGGAATTCATGAAGAGATGATCAGTTCAGACCTTCATGAGGGATTGAAGCCCAAGGATGGATGTAGAGACCCAAAGGCTTGGGACAAGACAGTGAGGGGCCACCCTTCCCCACCTGGACATTGGCTTTGGAGACCTTGAACATCACCCTAGTATCCCCATGACATCACCCAAGGATAGGGTTTGACATTGAGAGAGGTTGGGCTACAATTTTGGCATGTGTGGCATAGAGGAGGGCCTTTGGAGGCCCAACATTTTGCTATATGACTTAAACATCTCATGGAGGAGGCCTAACGTCACCTTAGGAAGGATGACATCACCCTCTTTTGGGTTTTAATTTTGAAAATTAATTTAATTTTGAATTTTAAGAGAAAATGAAATGTATGTTGAGGAAAATATATGAATTGATCTTACTCAAGCATTTTCAGACTTTACTTGGCTAAAGTAAAGTAGACGGGCATATCACCCTATATTTATAGCCAACAAAAATATAAATCCTAACTCACAAGTATTAATCACAAGTGCTTAGGCTAGTCTTTTATCTACAAAAAGCTTGTTGGAAATTCACTTTTTATGTATTTTTATGAACATATCAGTTGTTGAAATAAATGTAAGAACAAAATTAAAGACACCAAGATGATAATCAAGACAATTGAGACATAAATCAATCCTTTATTTCATTCCAATTCACCAAAGAGTCATTTTCTTTACAAAATATCATACAGAAATCTTGGACCAAAGTCAAACTTAGACATCCCAGATGGAACATACAAAAGGACCTCTGACAGAAAACCAAAACTGAACTTTAAAAGCTGGATCAGCTTTCCACAGATTGTTTCCCACTCGACTCTACACAATAGCCTTTGTCATTCATGAAAACTAATTCACAAACAGACAATTCTACACAGACTATCAAAGATAGATCAACACCTCTGAAGAACAAGTGTCTGAATGATTTGATTCAGCCCTGAATATTGTTGCCTATAATAAGACCCTGCTATCATAAAAGAGAATTAGGCTATGATGAATATATGAATGAATGAAAACTGAATTATCTCAACACGAACTCAAAGAGAAAACCTTAGCATGCTTCTGCTTCTATCATCCTCTTGTTCCTCCCCTTACTTATGATTTTAACAAATTAGAATTGGTTGAAGTAGTTGAACCAACTTATTAGTTAAGCTAACTAAAGACTCAACTGTAAATCAACCCAATAAACCTTACTGCAATCCACTCAAGATACTGCCACTTCATCCATTTAACACATAAATTCTCTTGGTTGTAATCAATAAAAGAACAGGGAGTGGACAAAATGAATATGGGATACGTGAGGGGGTTGTAATTAGCAGAAAATGAGATAATGAGAGGGGAATTTTTTTTTTACTATTTGTGAGATTAATCAAGCAATCCAATACATATTTTGCAATAAGAAAAATATGCATCAACCAACAATCAAATGAATGAGTCATAATTCCTGTGTATTTTCCTAATTTCATTGTCCATTAATATTCAACATAGTGCCATTACAAAACAAAAGTATTTCACACAATTTGTAAGAGGTTATGTTTTCTTTATTCGCACATCCTTCATTTTATAACAATCAACAACAACACTCATTCGCAATCCATAATCATTAACATCAACCACTTCCATACATTTCCCCAATCCACATCTATATTTAAAAGTAGTGTTTCCATAATAATAATGAAATAACTATTTCTGTAATAGAGCCAATCAAGATCTGTAATGAGATTCATTCCCATATATATGCAGCAGAAAGATCAAAATAATCAAAACCTCACATGCCATGCCTGAAATGACAATTGATTATACAACCAACAATCATCATTTAGACATGGGCTATGCAGGAGTAAATGTCCAAGGCAATGTAACCATGCCACTGTAAAACAAAACATCTTAATGTGACTTAAAAGCCGAGACAAATACCTGACACGACTTTCATCAACAGTGGTCAATTTCAATAAATAACATGATTAAAAACTCTGAGGATATCACTAAGTATAAAACAAACTATCCATACTACACATAGAGTGCAACCAACCAAACTCCACAATACAACATTTTCGCTTGTCACAACAAACACACAGTCATGCCAATAACTCAACATATCGTTTTGGGGTTGTGTGCATAAATAAGTGGTTGGTTCGTTTAAGTGACACCGTGATTCAATCAAAACCGTGAGTGCCCAGGCCTATTCAACCAACAAAACAAGGATGTCGTGGATATTCCTTCTATATTTATCTATTTGATTTTCATTCGACCCCAGGGAGAAACATAGCTATCATGCCCAATGTTTCATTTGCAAAACACCATACACAGAATGCGACTTGTGTGAGAAACCCTAAGCATTCGTGACCAATGTCAGCCATCAACCAATATCACCATAAGTACCAAACTAGTTACTGTACATCAACCAACAATTCACCATCTTGGTAAAAAAAAACAAAATCAATCAATCAAACAAGTTGTGGTATCTGTTCATACCCATGCATCCAATCGAAATGAGCAGAGGCCCTTACATTTTAAAACAACTGAGTTTCTTTGACATTAGGTAGGTGACTATGAACTTTTAGAAGTGAAAATTGGCAATGTAAGGCTCACGTTATTATCATAGAGGCAGTTACAAAAAGCTATACTAGCATGACTTCTATACGACCAATGGGTGAGCTTGCATTCGAAGTAATAGACCACAATAATCAGGAACAACTTAACAGGCTTGACAGTCTCCCTATGCAACTCCAGTTTGGAGGGTTAAGGGTTTGCACGGTAGCCATCACAGGAGGAAAGGCACCAACTATAGTGAAACTTCAAGGCCAAAGGCATATGCACAAGGAGGACTATGATTCTCTTGTGAACGGGAGGCAGTTCCTTGATAGGGGAGAATAGAAAATAGGGCTCTAGTTAAACCCAAGAATCATGAAGACAACCATCCAACCATGATTTAAAAAACCTTTAACCAAACACAGTGGTAACAAAGAGATATCACCCAGGAAGACCACCAACAAAGAGATATCCTTCCTTCTTTAAGAACTATAATGTTTTTTTTGTTCCGAGGAATGGATAAATGTGTTCCGTCGAGTGAGAGGTATCCACCTATTAAGGCTTTCCAATCTATTCCAAAAATAATTGAGTATTTTCTTATAGAAATATCAATCACCTGAATGTTGAGGGTCATCCTTATTTTGGGGTGAGTGCACAAAACTAAGGTCACACCTTTAATCTCACCTATGGTCTTTTGTTGAAGACCATTATAGGAAAGAATGCTTCTGGCGTTTTCGTTTGTACAAGACAAGCCTAGTTCCTCCATAATAATCTTCGACATGACACGTGGGCCTGAACCACCATCAATGAGGCAAAAATGGGTGATTTTATCCATGATATTTACAAAAATATAAAAAGGGGGATTTGTACAGGGTATCTAAAGTTATGTACACCTACTTTATTTACAGAAGAATCATCTTTGCTTACCTCTTCAGAAAGATTGGCTACAACGAAAGCCTTTCCTTCCATGAATTGTTTCCGATGCATCTGTTGTTCAGGGATGACATCCATGTCTAGGAGGGTTTCATATACTTTGATGTTATCCAATTGATTCAATATGTTTTATTTGAAAGGGGGGGAAGGAGTGATTCTTTAACTCTCAAGAATTTTAGGGCACTGAGGTGCAGCAGCAATTAAGGATGAGCTCGGGCTAGAAGAACTGCGAGGAGGATCAAACTTTCCTTTTGGGGCATAGTCTTTGTTTCAGGTATTGATAACCATGACATCTTCTAGCTCAAAAAAATCTAGGACAACGATAGTGGCTTCTGGTTTTTTACCAAAGATCTTGTCTCTAGCACTCTTCCTTACCTCACACGTGGATTCTTCATGGTGTTCCTCACAAAAGTTACACCAACTCCTAGGTAGGATAGCTTCGAGCTGAAAATTATTTTCAACCAGACTTATAAAAGGAGGGGCAGAAGAGGATGAAGCTCCAAGGGTGAGAGGGGATACAATACCCTTACGTTCAAATGATATCATACGATTATTCATATCTTGCACTAGTTGTGAGAGAGCAGACATGTTTATCTTTCTAACTAATTCTCCCTGGGGTAGACCAGTTCATTCAAGTTGTTCTTCATACTCTGAACAAGTGTGTAGAGTGAAACTAATATTATCAATTGATTTTTCTTCAATCCTATGATGGTAAGGAGAAGGAAATGCATTGTAGTAATGCATGAAGGCAGCTTGGTTCTGAGGGTGGATAAGTTCAGGGATTTGATTATACAACTTGGTGAAATGCAAGTTGAAAGACCTGATGGTCTCACCATATTTGTAAGTGACGTTACTGTACTCCCTTAACTTCTCAGCAAGGATTTTGGATTGTCCATAAGTGGATCTGAACCAATAGATTAATTCATCCCATGTGGACAAAATCTTAGGAGGAAGGTCAAAGAAGTCGTCTATAGCCTTCCCTTCCAAGGAATTGACGAATAGGCGCATGTAAGTATTGTTGTCGTTGGCCCCTATGTTATGACAAGCATTAGAAAATGCCACTGGGTGTTCATTGGTACTGACAATGTTATTTCCTAAAAACTTAGGCAAATGCTCTTTAAAATTTGGAAGTGGACAAGTAGCAGGAGTTAGATTAAGAGGAGAGGACACATGCCATGGTGTAGTTGCAGCGTCTTCTTCAAACTGAAAAATTTCATACTTCTTGATGACTTTGGCAGGGTTCGTAGTATATTGGATGGGGATATGATGGTTGTACAAGATACCAATCATAGATGACGATGAAGACTGGGAATATGAAGCACTTCCAGTGCCACCAGAGCCACCACTATATTCCATCTTGTGGATGATAGATGAGGAAAAGAAAGATGATTTGGATGAATCATATAGTGTTCTCCTTAGGGCACTTTGTTGGACAGATAGCACAACGTTTCTCCTTCCTATCTCATCAATCAGACTGATTTCAGGTGACAATCCTCTTCTTCTTCTAGAAGTGCGAGAGTCGAAGGATGCGAAAGAATGGCCAAAACTGAAGAAACAAAATCTTATTGCTGATTTCTAGGCTACCTACGTCTAGCTTCCACGTCTAGCTTCCAATTGTTCTTGAGTACTAATATCTCATTTAATTGCTTCCCAAGAACAGTTAAGCTCAGCACGGGTCCTAGTAGTTTCTTAAATAGTATGACACAGGTTTAAATAAATGTTGGTCTGGTCTTGGAGACCGGGCTCAAGATTAGGCTGCCTTGCAATAGGAACCGTCATTAAAAGAAAAACAGTCAAAGAATCAAAATCAGAAAAATAAATATGTATCGATGAAAATAGAGTATAAAATTTAACCAAAGAGATATCGAAGATCTCCCCAGTATGGTCGACAAATAAATGTTGAGGAAAAGATATGAATTGATCTTACTCAAGCATTTTTTAGACTTTACTTGGCTAAAGTAAAATAGACGAGAATATCATCCTATATTTATAGCCAACAAAAATATATATCCTAACTCACAAGTATTAATCACAAGTGCTTAGGCTAGTCTTTTATCAACAAAAAGCTTGCTGGAAATTCACTTTTTATGTATTTTTCTGAACATATCAATTGTTGAAATAAATGTAAGAACATAAGTAAATACACCAAGATGATAATCAAGACAATTGAGACATAAAAAAATCCTTTATTTCATTCCAATTCACCAAAGAGTCATTTTCTTTACAAAATCTCATACATAAATCTTGGACCAAAGTCAAACTTAGACATCCCTGATGGAACATAAAAAAGGACCTCTGACAAAAAACCAAAAATGAACTCTAAAATCTGGATCAACTTGCCACAGATTGTTGCCCACTTGACTCTGCACAATAGCCTTTGTCGGTCATGAAAACTAATTCACAAACATACAAGTCTACACAGACTATCAAAGATAGATCAACACCTCTGAAGGACAAGTGTTTGAATGATTTGATTCAACCCTAGATATTGATGTCTACAAAAAGACCCTACTATCATAAAAGAGAATTAGGCTATGATGAATATATGAATGAATTAAAACTGAATTATCTCAACACAAACTCAAAGACAAAGCCTTAACATGCTTCTGCTTCTATCCTGCTCTTGTTCCTCCCCTTACTTATGCTTTTAACAAATTAGAATTGGTTGAAGTAGTTGAACCAACTTATTAGTTACGCTGACTAAAGACTTAACTAACTTTATTTAGGTGGGGGGAAGTAATAATCACAACAGGGTCATAAATAAATAATAACTAGTAGGTGGGACCCCTTGTGACTCCCTTTAGTTCATAACAATCATAACCATCATCACATAATCCATTAGTTAAGCAACCACACCCCTTGTGCCTCCCCTCAAACACATTTACTTTTGGCAATTTTAGCTCATGAAATTTGAAAATATTTCAAAATAATACTCATATATCCAAAATAAAACATGTTGTCCAAAATCCATGAAGTCCACCATCATAAAACAATAAATAACATAAAAATCAAAAGCCATATTTTCCAGTTTGTGATGCAACCCTTCCTTGGTTGTTGTTGTCACCTCTTGATTTTCCTGAATTTGCCTTGAGTTGGGCAGAGCCTTTAGGATTTATCTCACTGATTGCATGGGAACAATTGTCCCTCAAATGCAACCGTGAAGACATGGATTTGTCGGAGTCATCGGAGGGTGAGGAAGGGGCATCATTATCTTTTCCTTTATTAACTGCATTTTGGGCTTCAATCTCTTACTAGCATGGGATGATTCCACTGGCGAGTGGTTAGGGGAAGCTTGGACAATGGGGTTCAAAGTTGGAGGAGCAGAAAAAGTCAATTTGAGCCAGCCATGATGTTGGGAGACTATTGGGTGAAAAATCTCCTACCACCCATCATTTTCAGGGACTTCAGGCTATAAAGAGACATGAGGAGGCACATGGATGTCGGGGCTTGAGGGGCTTGGAAAGGAGGCCTTTCAGGCCTAGGTTGGACTATTCCCTACCCAATCCAATAAAATAATCCAGCATGAACAATTGTCCAAGCTCTTCTGAATCAACATCAAAATGTATAGAGAACCTAGGCCTTCCTGGGCCTCAGTTCCATTTACCTCTACCTATGTTTCCTCAGCCATGGCTTCCCCGACTGGAAAAAACTCATCCTGCATATGTTAACGATTAGAAAATAGTATTTTAAATAACCATGCATGACAAATCCTTAAAAATACGAAATATATTTGCCTTAGAATGTATCAGGATCATGCAATCCAATCCATACAAATTGTTCTAACGTTAATCAATGAGCAGGGAGGGTGAAACAGTGTTCTGGGATACATGAGTGGTTTGTATTGAGCGAAAATATGATATAATGAATGGGGAGAAGAAATGGTCATTGCTCAATGACAACGACAATCAACTGTAAATCAACCCAATAAACCTTACTGCAATCCACTCAAGATATTGCCACTTCATCCATTTAACACAAAAATTCTCTTGGTTGTAATCAATAATAGAGTGGACAAAATGAATATGGGATATGTGAGGGGGTTGTAATTAGCGGAAAATGAGATAATGAGAGGGGAAAAAATGTTTATTGTTTGTGAGATTAATCAAGCAATCCATAACATATTTTGCAATAAGAAAACTATGCATCACCCAAAAATCAGATGACTGAGTCATAATTCCTATGTATTTGCCTAATTTCACTGTCCATTAATATTCAACATAGTGCCATTACAAAACAAAAGTATTTCACACAATTTGTAAGAGTTTTTTTTTTATTTCTTCGCACATTCTACATTTTATAAAAGTCAACAACAACACTCATTCCCAATCTATAATCATTGACATCTACCACTGCCATACATTTCCCCAATGCACATCTATATTTAAAAGTAGTGTTTCGAAAATAATAATGAACTCACTATTTTTGTAATAGAGCCAATCAAGATCTCACTAGCAAATTTGGGTCATTTTGTGATGGCTATTTCGACGCTCTTGCGACGTTACGTCGTGGATATTGCGACAAATATTGAGTCCCTAAAACATCGTATCATGGGATGTGGCAATTTATAAGAACTTGAATTAACGTCGCAAGAGCGACGACCCTAGGGAACTTCTCACAATTGCAACAAAGAAACAAATATCGTCACCAATACGATAATATAGGTGATCTAAGTGAAACCAACATTTCTTCGCAATTGCGATGACCATTGCGACGATAATTTTCATTGTTTATATAGCAAATGTGTCGCAAAAATTTTTGTTGTTGTCGCACTTGTGACGACAACATTTCTTTGTTTTTATAGAACATCCTTCACAAGTATGACAACATTTCGTTGTTTATATAGCAAATGCGTCACAACAATTTTTGTTGTCGTCGCACTTGCGATGACAACATTTATTTGTTTTTATAGCACATTTGTCGCAGGTATGACAACATTTCGTTGTTTATATAGCAAATGTGTCACAACAATTTTGTTGTTGTCGCACTTGCGATGACAACATTTCTTTGTTTTTATGGCACATTCGTCACAGGTATGACAACATTTCGTTGTTTATATAAATGCGTCACAACAATTTTTGTTTTCATCGCACTTGCAATGACAACATTTCTTTGCTTTTATAGCACATTCATCGCAGGTATATTATTGTCGTCAAAATTGCGACGAAAATTATTAATTTAAAAAACAAATTAAAAATTTATTTAGGCTGCAATTTTAATATTAATATTACCATATTAATAACTATAAATAGAAAAATTGACATTATTTATTATTTATATTAATAACTTCTTTTGATTGAAAATTTCTAAAGCTTCATGTGCTCAATTGTTGGTTGTAGTGAGAGATTCAAATACAATCATTAACCATGTGGAATTCATTGTGCACTAAAATAGTCTCATTCAAGGTTACAAGGTTACATATAAAATAAATAATGCAATATAGAAGATGAAATACTCAAA
>ML777454.1:254050-299721 GCA_009831015.1 Picea engelmannii | reverse complement strand
AAAATTACTATTACTCCCAGTCATAAAAAAATTATGTGTTATGCATGCTATGTGTCATTTTTTTTTCCGATTTTGAATTTAAGTATACAAGGAAATGAAGGAAAATTTCATGACGCAAGAGAAGAAAATGATTTACACCTTTTTGGAAATGTGTTTTGGATCGTGGAGGTGACCACCCTTCAAACCTTCATTTTTCAAAGACATTAAAATATTAAATGACTGAATAATAGCTAAACATCTATGAGGAAATAACCATGTACAAGTGCAAAGGAAGGCTAATAGGTGGGCTTGAAACAAGATAACTCTTAGCTCACACATACACAATACATAAGATAAGACGCCATGTAAAACTCAAGTGAACCACTATCTAAGGGAGTTTTAGCCTTTGGAATACATTGTGCAAGAATATTAGATATGAAATCTACCTAATAAAATATCATCCCATGCTTGAGAACCCCATGCATAATCAAAATCCATCTTAACCATATGTATCTAGTGCATTGTCTACCATACAAGAGGTTCAAGAGAATTGCTAAGGCTTGAAGTTCTCATAAGAATGGAGGAAGGCCATGAAGCCTAAGGAAATGGCTGGATGATATGGAGTTCACTATAGTTTAAAATTGCTTAAATATTTATAACCTACAAGGTTACATATAAAATAAATAATGCAATATAGAAGATGAAATACTCAAAGAAAATGTGTCTAAACTGAAATATGTGCTCGGGTGGTACAACAACTATTTTATAATACTTATTTCAATAGGTCAATGACAATTTATAGCTTTGGTGTAAGAGTTTCACATGGTGTATTTTACAAATACAAAACACAATCCTAAGACTCTAACACAACTCAATTGACCTTCACTCAAATAGTTAAATAGTAATTAGGCCTTCAAACTGCTTCAATGTATGGTGATGCAACCCACCATAGAAAACACATGAAGGCATGAGAGGCACTATGATTCCACTATGGGGGAATATGAAAGGGGGCCTATGGGAAAATGATGCAGGAGCATCACCAACTCATCAAGCGAGCCAACACATCAAGTGGAGATCAGCTGGACAAACCAACCCAAATTTTTGAAAATACTTTGGGATTGTGCGCAAGTCTTTAATGAACCATTTATGAAGGCGCATTTGTATATTGTATTGGACCTTGAGCCTTTAATCTCTTGTCCTTTGGTAGATAGTTGGCATTTAATTTAGTTAATGCTGGTAGATAGGATTTTTAAGTCTAGATTTGATAGTTTAGAGTCTGAGAGGGAAAATGGATATAGACACCCTCATTGTACTATTGTAACATAGAAAAAAACAATAGTGGAAGCATTCAGGAGGAGAAAAGAGCAAGCAGAGAATAGTGTATGAAGAACACCCATGTACAGGCATTTGAATTAATAGAAGGAAGCTTTGATTCAAACTCATGGTTTGTGTTGTTTTCTCTGTGTATTGATGTTATGCTCATGGATGTTTGCTTTCTTGTCATGCATTTGTTTTTATATGTTGTGCATGTGATTTCATGGTTCAACCTGAAGTCTGAAAGGGAGAGAGAGTGAGGTCCAATTGCTTCTCTATCTGAGCCAGGATATTTCTGCAAGGTGTGCAGTCGAAATCATCCGCAAGGAGTGCGTTACTGAAGGCTCAGGTAGTTTAAATTTTGTTCTCGTTCACCCAGAAGTGAGAGTGGGTTGCTGAAGCCGTGCAAGGAGTGCGCAGGATGAAGAGGAAGTCTTAGTTGTGAACCTGAGCAAGGAAATCAAGGACTGCTGCTACAGGAGTGCGCAGAGTCAGAAGGATCCAACACTTGGGAAGTGTTGTATGTTTTCCGCAAGGAGTGAGTGCAAGTCCCTCTGAAAGAATCAGAGTGGAAAAAGCTCAGGAGGTATAGCACCTTCGTGATATCATCAAAAGAGAGCACTGGGTTCTTGCGCCATGAAAGGTTTTAGGCAAGAGTTGCAAGTGCGTGCATAGAGATCTCTTTTTTCTAAGAGATTGTGGAAGCTAGAGAAAGCTCAAGAGGAACAAGGCCTTCGAAATTATCGAAAGGTTGCACAGAATATTTATGTGCTAAGAAGTCCTCAAGAAGGGAGGAAAGAAATCGATGGTCAGGATTCGCAGAGGAAATTCACGAAATCTCGTCAGCCGTTAGATCTCAGGAAGTTGCACAGGGTTTAAGTCCTAGTGTGCAGAGGAATATTTTCGGAAGAGTCATCGGGGTTTTGAAGGTCAAGAGAATCAAGACCTTGTAAGTCCTGAAATACCGACGAAGAATCCTAGCTGTTGATCTCGGTAGGACATGCGTCAAACATCAGGACAAGAGTCAGGATATTATCCATCAAGGATTCTGGGAGGGAAGGAATCGTTACAGCAGGAATCGCGACCCGTGATTTTCCGACGGGATCAGAACCGTCCATCTGCAGGGACACGTGTCAGGAGATCTCGAGGAGTCAGGGATCAGGGAATCGGGGTTTTTGAAGATAGGGAGCTCGCACAACTGGAAAATGTGATACGCGATTTCTCGATCACTACAGGAGTGTGGGCCATAAGCACTCAAGCAGTGGACAAGTGGCATCGGCATATCGTGAACTCGGAGGTTCGTGAGTTGGAGCTAAAAGGAATTGCATCAAGATTTGCGAGATCATGAGAAGCGATATCCCAACAACCATCGGTTAGCGTGTGGGACCGCAAGAGCGAGTGGAATACAGGTGGCAGATATCGGAAGATCTCGCGAACTCGACAGTTTGCAGGGTGAAAGCCCAAATATTGGGAGGTTCAAGTCACGAGGACGCGAGTTTGCGAAAGCGCAATAGGATCGTATCAGTGTTTCGACACCTCGAGTATCGGGGGTTGGAAGCCTGAGGACTGGGTGTCCCGAGTAGCGAAGTCGCGATAGTGTGAGGCTACGAGAGAGAAAAAGTCTCGATAAGAGGGGATAAGTTCAGCGTTGACAGAGCCATCGGGAGTCGGGGATCCGTGAGGACAGTGGATCATGACAATGCAAGTGTTGATTTCCCGACGGGTAAATTCCCGACAAGAGAAAGGAACACGTGGGTGAATATCCATCGGGTTTCGGGGATTTGTGAGACCCGATCCCGTGAGTTCAAGACTCATGATCACGCGAGGTCTGATTTCCCGATAAGAAAAAGGGAGATCATACAGAGAGTCCTGTGGGCGTTGGAAGTCTCGATAAGGGATTTGGAGAGCGTTTCAGCTCTTCGGGCCGAAGGAAGAGAAGGTCCTGTGGGAGCGGACGTGCCCAGGGTGGCACACCTACGTCAGAGTGGTATCAGAGCGGATTTCTTGTCTGTATATTTCAAGCAAGAGGAGCGAGGAAGGAAAGAAGTACTCTGATACACGTCATAGTGGTATTAGAGCGAGAAAATATCTTTGCTTTCTGTAGCAGAGAAGAAGAGAAAATTTTACCATGCCGCCGAGGAGAGAAAGACAATCACCTGATCCAGAGGATAGGGGAACCATAGAGGAAGAGGGAGACAAGCAAAAAATCCAGAAATGGAAAGGCAGATACATGATCTCCAAGCGAGACTAGAAGATATGGAGATAGCGCAGAGACGCATAGACAGTGCTGGAGATATGAGCGACTCCGAAGGCGAAGTTGAAGTCAAACAACAAGGAGAAGTTGCAGCCGAAGATGCAGCCAATGAGTGGTTAATTAAGGCTATCGCCCGGATGAGTTCCAAAACAAAGATGGACATTCCAACTTATGAAGGGAATCTGGATGCAGAAGAGCTTCTAGACTGGATTAGATCTCTGGACACCTACTTCGATTATGAGGACATCAAAGAAGATAAGAAGGTCAGGCATGCTGTCACCAAATTGAAGGGACATGCAGCATTATGGTGGGACGAGCTTCAAGCAGATAAACGTTCCAAAGGCAAGCAAAAGATCAAAAGCTGGGATCGAATGATTGCAAATATGAAGGCAAAGTTCATCCCAAGGGATTATCAAATCACACTATTCAGGAAAATGCAGAACCTGAGACAGAAGCTGATGACAGTGAAGGAGTATACTAAGGAATTCTATAAGCTAAATATCAGAGCAGGTCATCGGGAGAACGATGATGAAAATTTTTCCAGGTATATGAATGGCTTGAGATACGATATCCAAGATGAGATGAGTATGAAAACCATCAGAACAGTGGAGGATGCGTATCAAATGGCATTGAAAGCTAAAGAGAAGCTGAGACGTAAGCCAGGACAGTGAGGCCGAGGAAGGAGCCAGCTAAAAGGTAAATTAGTTGCCTAATATAGGTTCCAGAAATCCAAGGACGACTAGAAGAAGCCTCAGACTAGAACAGAGAAAGGTGGAAGTTCACAGCGAGGCCAGCACGCTGAATAGCGAAGGTAGCATACGGAACAGAGTGGAGGATACACTGATAATAACACATTTCCTCGTACCATAGGTAGAGGAAGAGGCAGAGGTGGAGTCATCATATGCTTCACATGTGGAAAGGATGGACACAAGGTAGTTGATTGTCCAGATAGGAAGAAGGATGGAGGAGAATCTCACATCGCCGAGGCACAGAGGCAAGATGCTGAAGAAGAAGACGCAGAAGACGGAAGGTCATTGATGTTACGTAAGGTTCTCTTAACGCCTGAGAAGGAGGTGGAGGACACAGCCCAAAGAAATAGGCTTTTCAGGACTACATGCAAAACCAAAGACATGAAATTCAAGGTTATCGTGGACAGTGGTAGCACAGATAATCTCATTTCAACCGAGATGGTGGAGAAACTAGAGTTGGAGACAACTCATCACCTGAGTCCATACAAAGTTTCATGGCTACAAAAGGGACATCAGGTAAGTGTCACCAAACAATGCTAAGTTGACATCAAGATAGGAGGATATAATGATAAAATACTCTATGATGTTATTCCTATGGATGTATGTCATTTATTGCTGGGCAGACCATGGAAATATGACAGGAACATAATTCATGATGGGAAGATGAATACGTATACTTTGGAGAAGAATGGAAGAACACATATGCTACTTCCAATTAAGGATAAAGAAGTAAAATTAGAATCGAGAAATAATGTAATTCTCATGAGTGGGAAGGAACTTTTGGTGGAAGTAAAGAAGAAGGAAGATCCACAATTCTTTGTGGTCAGGAAACCAAAAATCGTTTTGACCAACACAAGAGTGGATGACTTGCCGAAAGAAATTCAGGAACTACTGGAAGAGTTCACTGACATTGTGGTAGACGAATTACCTCATTCGTTGCCACCGATGAGGAGTTTGATTCATCATATAGACCTCATACCAGGAGCTAGTTTGCCAAACAAAGTTGCGTATAGGTTGATGCCGTAGGAAAATGAAGAAGTCAAAAGGCAGGTGCAGGAACTGTTGGATAAAGGACTGATCAAGGAAAGTTTAAGCCCATGTGTTGTCCCAACGGTATTGAGTCCAAAGAAAGATGGAGGTTGGAGAATGTGCACCAATTCCAGAGCCATTAACAAGATAACCATCAGGTACAGGTTTCCATTGCCATGGATGTATGACTTGATGGACTGTCTGAGTGGAGCCAAATTTTTTTCAAAGGTTGATTTGAAAAGAGGATACCATCAGATTCGCATGAGGGAAGGCGATGAATGGAAGACAGCCTTAAAATCCAACGAAGGGTTGTATGAATGGCTAGTCATTCCGTTTGGCTTGACGAATGCACCGAGTACCTTCATGAGGTTAATGAATGAAGTGATGAAGGAATTCATCGAGAAGTTTGTCATTGTTTATCTGGATGACATATTTATTTTCAGCAAAACAAAAGAAGAACATCTGAAGCATTTAGCTGCAGTAATGAAGAAGCTACAGCAGGAGAAGCTGTTGATCAACATGAGTAAATCTTCATTTATGAAGACATAACTTATTTACTTGGCATTTGTCATGTCGGTGAATGAATTAAAAATGGATCCAAGTAAAGTGGAAGTAATTAAAAATTGGCCATCACCGAGAAATATTTTCGAGGTGAGAAGTTTTCATGGACTGGCTAGTTTCTACCAAAAATTCATCAATAATTTCAGTGGAATTAGTGCAGTGATGATGGATACCGTCAAGAAAAGACATAAATCTTTTCATTGGACTGAAGAGGCAGAGAAGAGTTTCAACCTGTTGAAACAAAAGATCATAGAACATTCGGTGTTGGTGTTGTCGGATTTCCAAAAGGTGTTCCAAGTAAAATGTGATGCAAGTGGCTTTGCCATAGGAGCGGTCTTGAGCCAGGAGGATAGACCAATTGCATATTTCAGCGAGAATATGGATGAGGCAAAATTAAAGTACTCCACGTATGACAAAGAATTTTATGCTATCATACAGGTGTTGAAGAAGTGGAGGCATTACTTGATCCCGAAAGAATTTGTTTTGTATAGTGATAATCATGCATTGCAGTTTGTGACTCAATAGGAGAAGTTGAATCAGAAACATGCTAAATGGGTAGAGTATATGCATAATTTTACATTTGTAATTAAGCACATTTCAGGTACTGCTAACAAAGTGGCTGATGCTTTGAGTAGGAAGTGTTTTTTGCTACAGGAGTTCCGATTCAAAACATTGGGTTTTGAAAATCTTAGGGACATGTACACAGGTGATGCAGATTGTGCAGAGGCATATGAAGTAGCTGAGAATCCAGTTCTCAGAGACAGAATCCCATGGATAGATTATATGATCTAGGATGGACTGTTGTTTAGAGGAAATCAGCTGTGTATTTTGAATTGCTCCATGAGGAAGAATCTGCTAAAAGAAAAACACAGCAGAGGCTTGGCAGGGCATTTTGGCCACGACAAGACATTTGCAAGGCTAAGTGAAGCATACTTTTGGCCAGGGATGTGGTCAGAAGTCAAAATATTTGTCGACAGATGTAGAATTTTCCATCATTCAAAGGGTAGGAAGTAGAATGAGGGATTCTATCAACCATTACCCATACCCGAGAGGTCATGGGATGAAATCAGCATGGATTTTGTATTGGGATTGCCTAGGACGCAAAGAGGACATGATTCGATCTTTGCGGTGGTTGATAGGTTTTCCAAAATGGCACATTTTATCCCATTTCAGAAGACCAGTGATGCGACTCATATCGCAAATTTGTTTTTCAAGGAGTTCATTAGACTTCACAGGTTACCCAGAAGTATAGTATCAGATAGGGATACAAAATTCATTGGACATTTCTGGAGGACAATCTGGAAGAAGATGGGAACTAACTTGATGTTTAGTTATTCTTATCATCCTCATATGGATGGACAAACAGGAGTGGTCAATAGAAGTCTAGGAGACTAATTAAGAAGCTTGGTGACAGAGCACCACAGCAGTTGGGACAATATGTTGCCACAGGCAGAGTTTGCATACAACGACTCAGTGAACAGGAGCATAGGGAAAAGTCCATTTCAGGTTGTATATGGGATACAGCCGAGAGGAGTTTCTGAACTCAGGGAGTCAGAACCAACTTCTACTAGCAGCGCAAGTGCAGAAGAGTTCGTCGAGGCGATGAAAGAACTTCACAGCAAGGTGAAGCAGCGACTGCAAGATTCAAATCAGGAATATAAGTGCAGAGCAGATCAACATCGGAGACAAATTCAGTTTGAAGTTGGTGATCTAGTTCTGGCACATCTGAGGAAGGAAAGGTTCCCAAGAGGAACATACAACAAGTTGAAAATGAAGAAAATCGGGCCATGCATAGTCCTAAAGAAATTAGGAGAAAACGCTTATGAAATTGAGTTGTCGGATGAGATCAGAATATCTCCAATGTTCAATGTCTCGGACTTATATCCATATAAGGCTGAGGAAGAAAGAGCTGGAAGTGATGAACAACCAGAGGTCCAGTGGCAGAAGCATATGTCGATTGTAGAGAAGCCACAGATGGAGCGTATACTCGACAAGAAAGTGAGAAAAAAGACCAGGTGGAAGCAATACTTCGATTACCTAGTCAAGTGGAAGAATCATCCAGTGGAAGATGCCAGCTGGGAGACTGAAGTAGAGATACAAAAGCATGGACAGATCGTGCAGGAGCTCATGGACAGGATCCCATGGACAGGATCCCATGAAAGTTTTCAAGCCGGGGAGTATGATGCAGGAGCATCGCCAACTCATCAAGCGAGCCAACACATCAAGCGGAGATCAGCTGGACAAACCAACCCAAATTTTTGAAAATACTTTGGGATTGTTGCACAAGTCTTTAATGAACCATTTATGAAGGTGAATTTGTATATTGTATTGGACCTTGAGCCTTTAAGCTCTCTTCCTTTGGTAGATAGTCGACATTTAATTTAGTTAATGCTGGTAGATAGGATTTTTAAGTCTAGATTTGATAGTTTAGAGTCCGAGAGGGAAAACGGATATAGACACCCTCATTGTACCATTGTAACATAGAAAAAAATAATAGTGGAATCATTCAGGAGAAGAAAAGAGCAAGCAGAGAATAGTGTATGAAGAACACCCATGTACATGCATTTGAATTAATAGAAGGAAGCTTTGATTCAAACTCATGGTTTGTGTTGTTTTCTTTGTGTATTGATGTTATGCTCATGGATGTTTTCTTTCTTGTCATGCATTTTTTTTATATGTTGTGCATGTGATTTCATGGTTCAACCTGAAGTCTGAAAGGGAGAGAGAGTGAGGTCCAATTGCTTCTCTATCTGAGCCAAGATATTCCTACAAGGTGTGCAATCGAAATCATCTGCAAGGAGTGCGTTGATGAAGGCTCAAGTAGTTTAACTTTTTTTCTCATTCACCCAGAAGTGAGAGTGGGTTGTTGATGCCATGTAAGGAGTGCGCAGGCTGAAGAGGAAGTCTCAGTTGTGAACCTGAGCAAGGAAATCAAGGATTACTGCTACAGGAGTGTCCAGAGTCGGAAGGATCCAACACTTGGGAAGTGTTGTATGTTTGCCGCAAGGAGTGCATGCAAGTCCCTCTAAAAGAATCAGAGTGGAAAAAGCTCAGTAGGTATAGCACCTTTGTGATATCGTCAAAAGAGAGCAATGGGTTCTTGCACCATGAAAGGTTTCAGGAAAGAGTTGCAAGTGCGTGCACAGAGATCTCTTTTTCCTAAGAGATTGTGGAAGCTGGAGAAATCTCAGGAGGAACAAGGCCTTCGAAATTATTGAAAGGTTTCACAGAAGATTTCCGTGCTAAGAAGTCCTCAAGAAGGGAGGAAATAAATCGACGGTTCGGATTTGCAGAGGAAATTCGTGAAATCCCATCAGTCATTAGATCTCGAGAAGTTGTGTAGGGTTTAAGTCCTAGTGTGCAAAGGAAGATTTCTGGAAGAGTCGTCGGGATATCAGAGTCATCGGGGTTTTGAAGGTCAAGAGAATCAAGACCTTGTAAGTCCCGAAATACCGACGGAGAATCCTAGTCGTTGATCTCGGCAGGACACGCGTCAAACATCACGACAAGAGTCAGGATTTTACCCATCAGGGATTCCAGGAGGGAAGGAATCGTTACAGCAGGAATCACGACCCATGATTTCCCGATGGGATCAGAACCGTCCATCTGCAGGGACACGTGTCAGGAGATCCCGAGGAGTCGGGGATCGGGGAATCGGGGTTTTCGAAGATAGGGAGCTCGCACAACTGGAAACTGTGATACGTGATTTCCCGATCACTACAGGAGTGTGGGCCATAGGCACTTGAGCAGTGGACAAGTGGCATCGTCATATCGCGAACTCAGAGGTTCGTGATTTGGAGCTGCAAGGAATTGCATCAAGAGTTGCGAGATCGCGAGAAGCGATATCCCGAAAACCACTGGTTAGCGTGTGGGACTACAAGAGCGAGTGGAAGACATGTGGTAGATACCGAAAGATCTCGCGAACTTGGCAGTTTGTAGGGTGAAATCCTAAATATTGGGAGGTTCAATTCACGAGGACGCGAGGTTGCGAAAGCACGATAGGATCGTATCGACGTTTCGACACCTCGGGTATCAAGGGTTGGAAGCCCGAGGATTGGGTGTCCTGAGTAGAGAAGTCACGATAGTGTGAGGTTGTAAGAGAGAAAAAGTCCTGATAAGCGGGGATAAGGTCAGTGTTGACTGAGCCATCGGTAGTCAGGGATCCGTGAGGACAGTGGATCACGATAGCGCAAGTGTCGATTTCCCGACGGGGAAATTCCCGACAAGAGCAAGGAACACGTGGGTGAATATCCATCGGGGTTCGGGGATTTGTGAGACCTGATCCCGTGAGTTCAAGACTCGCGATCATGCGAGGTCCAATTTATCGATAAGACAAAGGGAGATGATACAAAGATTCCTGTGGGCGTTGGAAGTCCTGATAAGGGATTTGAAGAGCATTTCAGCTCTTTAGGCCGAAGGAAGAGAAGGTCTTGTGGGAGCGGATATGCCCAAGGTGGCGCACCTGCGTCAGAAAATAAATCCTTTATCTCCAAGGTCATTCTCAAAACTCATATTCTTATACAATGTGCCTTAAATGAAGCCATATACCTTCTTTGACTTATCAACCAATCCTTGAATCTATGTAAGAGGTTGGTGGGGAAAGTCTTTTCACATAATAATGGGAGCATGGGTTGAGTACAATCTTCATTCCATGGGAAGTGTAAGAGTCCTACATTCCGCTATTTATAAGTAATGTCATCCATCATTTCCACCAATGATATCATTGTCATTGACTCTAACATTGTGGGAAGCACTCTAACATTAATTCTCTACATATTTCATGTTTTATTCTCCATTTCCAACCCATACCAATTTGGAAATTAACCAAAATCAACATCAAGAAGAGGAAAATTGTAGACTTTGGATGAAATATAGTGGTTGTAGGTGAGCATATAGGATAGGGAAGATAACAATTCATCATTCACTATCCATTGTATACTCTTTATATCCTTGAGAGACAAATATAGTTCTTTTAGGAAATTCTTAGAAAGAATACAATAGATCAATCTCTTTCTGTCCACACTAAAGAGAACTAGAGAGAATAATATATCTAAGGGACCATGAAGTACATAAACTGGATATATTTGTTATGTTGCATGTTGTAGTGGAAGAGAGTTCCTTATCTATCGCAGGATATATCAAATTCTCGTAATGCTTTGTGTTGAGAAGGTTAGGTAAGAATGTGAGTAGAAAGGTTGGGATGAGAAATATAGAATCTTATTGCTTAGTTTTTTCACCATGGTGGCCTCATAGCCTAGGTTGGTGGTGGTATCTACACTATATGGTTGTGATTCAATGGAAATTTTCTCTTACATGACCAATCTCTTGGACCAATTTTTGTTAAAAGATAAGTCTGATTTTTTTGTTTATGAATATGCAAAATTACTATTACTCTCAGTCATAAAAAAATTATGTGTTATGCATGCTACGTGTCATTTGTTTTTTCAATTTTGAATTTAAGTATACAAGGAAATGAAGGAAGATTTTATGACATAAGAGAAGAAAATGATTTACACCTTTTCGGAAATGTGTTTTGGATCGTGGAGGTGACCACCCTTCAAACCTGCATTTTTCAAAGACATTAAAAGGTTAAATGAGTGAATAATAGCTAAACATCTATGACCACCCATATTGATCGATTATGTCATCGCTCTATGATTTCAATGTTCAACTTGTTACATCTGCATTCTCAGTCAAGGTATTTAGCATGTTTATGCATGGAAACAATTCCTCTTTGTATCCCATGTTGTGGAATCACAAGACCTTAACATTGAAATCCTTGGGTTCCTGTCCTTGGCTTATTTTTCTACTCGCAATTATTTGTGGAAGGTTCAACATCATTGTACATATCATAGAGGAATGAATAAGTAGGCTTTGAGGCAATGTTGAGTAGCAACACCATGTTCATGACACAATGAAAAGAATGGTAATTCTCTTTGTCATGTGAGACACAATGAAACATGTCACAAGACTTTCAAAATTGCATATATCATGTCACAAGATTTTGAAAGTTGCATCATTAAGAGAAGATGAAATTATCATTAAGTGTATAAAAAAATTACATTCACAGATATATACAAGCCATAGAAATAGCCTTGTGTATATTATCAGTTATATAATGTACATCTAATTGTCTTATAAAATTATTACATGACATCATGAATTTCTTTTAGTCTTCTTTTGTGCTTTCCAGTTCTTAAGAAAATCATCCATGTCCATGTATTCGTTTACTGGGTGCTCTTTAGAAGTTGATGTTGTTTCAGTCCTTTCACGTCAAGTACGTATGGTCTCATACCCACGACATGGATGTTGTTGTGAGGGGCCATCACCTAAAAAAATAAAAAATATTAAATTTATATGGCCAACTTTTAAATATCATTGAAGTAGTTCATTAATATATATATATATATATATATATATATATATATATATATATATATATATATATATATATATATATATATATATATATATATATATAATATACAATGTAATTATTTACCTAGTCCTCTAGTCGACACCATTGGAATGGTTGCTGACCTATTCACCTGATCTTCAGGTCGAGGAGGATCATCTATGAAATTCTTTTCCATTGAAACGTCAAAATTTATAAGTACAAAATTATTAAGTATATGATTAATATATAGACATTTTACCATCGTGGGCCTCAATCACAGGAACATCTTGGGGATACACCTCACTAGGATGGGGTTGTTGGGGAGCACCATGATCTTCTAGATGTCTTTCACTATCAACGCTATGTTGTCCAGTACTAATGGTTTCATTGATAGTGTTGATCCCCTGATTAAAACAAAGTAAGACATTAAATTATGGACGATATCAAACATTTACATATTTTATAAGTAACGAAAGGTTAATGCGGATTGATTTTTATTTACCTTATCCCGCAAATTGGATCTTGGGGTCTGCCCCATGCTTTTCCTACGATCAACCACAGCTTTATAACTATACTTGTAACCAAGTTGGAGGTCTTCCTCCATGGTTTCAGTTCAGAAGTCATCTCCCTGCATTGCATAAGGGTATGGTTTTTTAATGTTTTTGGTTGCAATTACCTTAAAGTTGTAAGGTGATACAAATAATATTCTTAAGATGTTTGGGTACTTACAATTCGTGATTGTAACCTCGAGTAGCCGCCCTAGCCTAGCTTGTGTTGGCCATGTTTGGCAATCCTTTCTTTGGTTTCCTTCGAAGTTTCAGGCAACCTATCATCAAAATTTTCAAGTATGTTATATATAACCAGACTTTTATTTAGATCTAAAGAAAAATAAAGCTAGTATTGAATTCAAAAAATTGTAAATTACCTTGGTGTACCAGTTATTTTTTCTTCTGATTTTTTCAAAATCTTCTCTTTTGCATCATCAATGATCGCCTTCCACTCCCTCTCTGGAATTGAGGGAGGACACTCATACCTAGGATTTCTTGTCAAGCTCCATCTATAAACATCCCACGTATATTTTAAATATTCACACGTTGTAGATGTGACTGCTCTTGTATTGAATGTGTCTACACCAAAGAGGCCTTCAAGATAATCCATAAGTTTCTTTTTGAGGTTGGAATTA
This sequence comes from Picea engelmannii, assembly GCA_009831015.1. Taxonomy (NCBI): domain Eukaryota; kingdom Viridiplantae; phylum Streptophyta; class Pinopsida; order Pinales; family Pinaceae; genus Picea; species Picea engelmannii. Next base: position 286,255 of record ML777454.1, on the reverse strand, counting down.
TGGAAATTCCACCTCATGCGTAAGGTTGCCCCAAAAATAGACAAGGCCTTGCTCTCTACGTGCCTATAAAAAAGGTTGTTTCCTACACACAAAAAGATATGATCATTAATTTAAAATTAATAATCTTGATGATTTTTGTATGAGGACGAAATTAAATGATTAAAATATGAATTAAAACTACCTGGGAGTCTTGGTTGTTTTAATGGAAGTCCATTATCATCGACCAAAAAAGTGCATGGAAGGGTCCCTATGCTTGTCACACATCCAGCTCCAGGAAATGCAACCATCTCAACCACATCACTATGATCCTCATCTCTGCCACCATCTCTAGACTCTGATCGAGGTGTGGATGCCTGTCGGTGTGTGTCATGGATCCTATCTAAATGAGGTGTGGAATATGGAAAAGTAAATAGTGCTCTAGCAGCTGTATGACTGCCTGCATCAGGACTCTATAGCGTATCTGTAGTGCCACTACTACAAACACTGAGCTGAACAGGCTCCAAATATTCCTTTATAAAAAAGAAAATGTTTTTTCGTGAGATAATGTAAAAGTTAAAGAACAAAGTATCATAATTGAACATATGATTGCGTTAAAAAAAAAAAAAATTGTTGTTATTACCTTATATGTGTTAAGTTGTGACATAAGGAGCTTGATCTTTTCTTTTACGTCGGGAGTTTGTTCTGGATGATCTAACAAGTTAACAAGCTCCTTGTTAGCTTTAATAATATTTTTTTTTAATAAGAGCATCAGATCAATGCAAGAATAAAACTGTAACATCCCACTCTTACGCACTGAGAGAACTTATTCTTTGAGGACACTTTCTCGCAAGTGATCTGGATTATTATGCTATTAAAACATTTGATTTTGATTATGAGGAATTATGGGCTGATGACATGTTGTTTTTCTGCATTGACATAGACAGGTGCTATTGACTCGATTTTACTAAGTGTGCAGGATTTTGGACCTCGAGGATGCAGAGGCATCGATAGAACCCCTTGGACTCTGGATCAAGTCGGGGAGTGAACTATTGGGGTTTGATTGTTTTATATGTGATATTAGTGCATCTGATTAGATGATATGATTATGGATATATTTCTGACATGATACGTTGATGATGCAGGCTGACGATCACTTGTCGACCAGACTCACATGTGGAGTAGAGGGGTCACGCTCAACTACCAGAGATGTTAAGGGAGAGGTGTGGACAATAGCCATGCCATATCCTATTAGCACTCTCAGTGTGGCTCGAACTGTAGGTTAACAATTACCTAGTTCGATAGGACCCATGATGTTGTGAGGGCAGACTGCGACAATCGCTCACGATGATTCTAAGGGGCGCACAAAAAGGCAAGGGCCTTATTCCTTAGAGGCCCTTAGTCTCCCACAAGATCACCTGGTGGAGTATTGACTCCAGGGGTTTCTGATGTCTACCAAGTCATTCAAGAGGCAAGTGGCACCCTTGGAGCACGTGGTACATCCTGCAGGGCACGTCGTGCAAGAAAAATGGAAAGAGGTGAGTGGCACCCTTGGAGCATGTGGTGCATCCTGAAGAGCATGTCGTGCAAGAGAAATAGAAAGAGGTGAGTGGCACCCTTGGAGATCCTAGTGCATCCTGAAGGGCATTTCACATGGTTATACCTAGGAAATTAAGGTCTAGGTCTAAATTTTACTCGTCATAAAATTGTATATTTAAATATATATATATATATATATATATATATATATATATATATATATATATATATATATATATATATATATATATATATATATATAATAAATAATAATGATAATATTCATTAATCTTGTGACAAGAAGGGGGTAAGAAATTAAATTGATTTATAAAATCTTTTGGGATAAAATTTAAAAAGGGAAATAATTGTTTTACTTATTATGCTAATTTAAAATTTATTCATTAGAAAGAAAAAGGGAAAAAGGGTAAGTTTATGCACTTGCCTTTTTGAGTTTAAATAAAAAAGGGAAAGAGGGAAATCTAAAATAATTAGGAAACTAGGAAAAAGAAAGAAACATAAAAAGAAAAGGGAAACACAAGGAAAAATTAGAAAGTCTAACTTAGTAAGGTTTCTAGCATTAAAGAACCTTCTAAATTAAATTGAACTAGTAAATTAATAATGGGGAAAGTCATTAAAACCTGTAAGGGAATTTGGGGACACCTAGGAGCGATTCTAGGAATGACTCTAGGCGGGTGAGGGAAATAAGGGTAATTAATTAAATAAATTACATTTTGGAGGAATGAGGGGGATGGGTGACACATGTACAGGGAGGATTTTTATGAATTAGTTTATTAAACATTAAATAAAATGGGATTTTGGGAAAGTAAAGGACTTCGAAACTCTATATAATGGAGGGAGGAAAATGATGTTGGGTCTCTTCTGTTTTGCATAACGTTACGCTGTAGAAATATATACTTAACTGACTTAGTTTGTGAGAGTTGGGATACCTAGCTCGGTGAGGAATGGTAGCTCGACCTTGTGAGGCGAGCTAGGAGCTAACTGATTCTTTGGATAGTGTGTGTGGCCCCTTTGTGGCTCGAGGGGATAAGGGGAAATAAGAGTACCCCTAGCATTGGTTGGGAGGTATCGGTGAAGTCTCATCGGTCAGCAAAAGGGAGTCGCACGAAGCGCGTGGGACATCAACTCAGAGCAGGTGATTGGGAAATTGTACGCTTACTTTATTTCTGCATGGTAGATTATTAGTATGATTTATTCTTTTAGTTCTGCATGTTAAATGGGTAAGGAAAATGATTGTCTTAGCATTCTAGTTGATGACTGAAATTTTCCCCATAGCCTATAGCTCGATGTTGACTGATTTCCCATGGCTTTTGACCCCTGCATGTCTTGACCGTCCTATGGTTTATTGATTGAGATGATTGCAGTTATTTTTTTCTTCGTCCTTAGCTCATTCGTTCGTGCCTGAGAAGTTGGCCAGGAGCCTGATCTACAGTGGTTGCTTCGACATTAATAGACCTGTGGATCTCAACACCCTACTTTTCGGTGCGTGGATGATGAGCGAAGGATGTTCTTTTCAACCATCCACCTCTGTTATTTGTCCTTGATTGATCGTTTTCTTGCGCCTTCTAGCAAAAAGTACCTCTGTGTATGGATTTCATTGTGTCCTTGTTGGTTTATCTATGCGCTTGTTTTTGTTCTCCGCACCTTAAGGGTTTCACCATGGAATTTCTCTCCATTTGGCTGATAAAGTCTCTGCGATCATTTCAATGGCTTTCCCAATGGATCTTTAAATTTCTTTTTCTTGTCTTCATTTTGCCCCTAGGTCACTCTAGCGATTTGCTTATTTATCAATGACAGTAGTTCCTTTCTAGTGTGGTTGTATAATGATTTTATTATTTATCCATGATAGAATTTATGTAGTTCCTTTCTAGTGTGGTTGTATAGCGATTTGTTTATTTATCCATGACAAAATTTATGTAGTTCCTTTCTGGTGTGGTTGTATAGCAATTTGCTTATTTATCAATGACAAGAATTATGTAGTTCCTTTCTGGTGTGGTTGTGTAGCGATTTTCTTATTTATCAATGACAACAATTATGTAGTGTCCATTCTGGTGCATTTTTCCCAGCGTTTTTCCTTTTAAATGATGATGGAAATATGGCTTCCTTTTGGCGCATTTTTTCACAACGATTCTCTTATTTAATTGATGGTGGTGATGAAGTTTCCTTCCGGTGCGTTTTGGGCACAACAATTTGCATATTTAAATACGGATAGCAATGAATGTCCTTCTGGTGTGTCCCTGTACACGTTTTTCCATTTAAAATGAGACTGAATTGTTGTTGAATGCCCACAATTTTTCTATTTAAAATGTGACTGAGTTGATGTTAAATGCCCATGATTTTTCTATTTAAAATGTGACTGAGATGTTGTTGAATGCGCACGATTTTTCCATTTGAAACGTGACTGAGTTTGTTGTTAAACGACCACGTTTTTTCCTTTTAAAAGTTGACTAAGTTTGTTGTTAAACGACCACATTTTTTCCTTTTAAAAGTTTATTGATTTTTTGTTAAATGACCACAATTTTTCCATTTCAATTGTTGACTGCGGTTGTTGGAATGACCACGACTTTGCCATAAAAATGATTGACTAATTTCACTGTTGTAGGGAAATGAATTTTCTAGTTAGAATGATGACTTTGTTTGCTGGAATGGACATGAATTTGCCTTAAATGTTGAATGCATTTTGTTGTTGAATGACCACGAGTTGATCCTTCTACACTTTTGTATTGTCTTTTTTATTCTCCTTCACATTGAGTGTATACCCAGCGTTCTCACTGCCAAACTTTAATTACCACAACGATGTTATTGGCCATGTTAATTACCATGTTAATTGCAATGATAAATTCTATATTATTTTCCATATTAATTGCTAGAACAATTGTTACAACGATGTTAATAGTCAGCAGTTTCCTTCTTGCTGTTAATTTCCATGTTAATTGCAATGTTAAATGCTATATTATTTTCCATATTAATTGCCAGGATAATTGCTACAGTGATGTTAATGGTCAATAGTTTCCTTCTTACTATTAACTGCCACAACAATGTTAATGGTCAAAAGTTATGTTAATGACGATGTTAATTGCTACAACGATGTTATAGGTAGCAGTTACCTTCTTAATGTTAATAGAAAACTAGTTATTTTTGGGTATGGTTACTAGATAGAAGGCTTGTGTAATTTAATTGTTTACAAGTGTTATAATCGTAGCATTCACCATTGATATGGTGAATGTGGTTATATATTGTTAATTGATAGTTAGATTGTAATTTGGGATTAATTCAAAAAATTCCCAATTAGACTGTGATTAATGATTAAATGAGATTAGTGAGTATTGACCAAAGTAGAGGTTAAACTTGCTAAATTAAATTGTGGTAAATAATTAAATTGTAATGCATAATTGTCGAACTGATTCGTATTTGATGTTATTTGATTGAATTCAATGAATAAGGTATAATGTAGAATGGTTGATTGGATTGAATTTAATGTTAATCTGATGATAAGTTAAAGACTAATTTATAATTTAGACTTGCTAAAATTAGATGGATAATCGATGCCAAAAAAAATTGTAACTGTTGACTAGTTTATACTTGATGTTTGGGTTGGGTGGTTGAGGAAGTCATATCTTGGCTAGTGTCTTCCCTGGTCATCATCCCCTRGTGTCTCGTCGACTTGTTGTTAGGGTTTGGGCATCGTTTTCGTATCAGTATTTGGTTCCTAGCGCACCGGATTATCTAGAGTCCTCGGTCCGGATAGCTTATGTTTGTGCCAAGGTTATTGACATGCTTATCACCTRGGAACGACATKATTCCTGATGAGGGGATCATGGTGCACCCTGTGGGAAAGTGGCGAATGAGATCTTCGCCAAAGTAGGTGTGTTCTGTGTGAGTGTTGTCGAGCATTGCAAGTTTCTTTTGGTGCATGGGTTGAATGCCTTCAGGCGTTTGGTTTGCACGCCTTGAGGTTCTAGTCTTTGTTCGTCTAGGCCATTGTGTTAGGATGGGGATGTTGTCCCTTAGCTTGTAGGCGTGGTCATGTTTGTGTCAGGCGGGTAGTCGTTCCTCCTTCTTATTATGCACATGTTTTACCTAGTTGCCCTTGTGCCTGTGTGTGGTGTCATAGTAGCATGTTTCCTGGACTGCGTGATTGCATTCATCATCAGTGGTGTGGTTAAACTGTTGAAATCATCACCTTCTTTCCTAAAAACAAAAACAAAACAAAAAAATCACTTCTGCTTCGCTTTTTTTCATAACGATGGGGTCGTTACATATGGTATCAGAGTGGGTTCAACCCGTGGGATCACTACAACTTTCATTGATATGATTTGATTATGATGTTGTTAATTAATTTGACTTGTATTCATGTAGGTAATCATGGTTAGAGGAAGTTGTGGCAGAAGACAATGGGGTGATAGGGGATGAGGTGCGACGCCTCCAGTAGCATCCATGCCTAAGGGGTCTACACCCCAGGGAGATGAACAAGTTGTCGGACAGGAGAATATAGCAGTGGGTGATGTGGTTGGTATGATGAGGTCTTTTCATTGGATGTCTGAGGCACTGATCTGCCATTTGGACAGAGATGAGGCCAGGGCACCGGCACCCCTTGAGGGTCCACCGCACGCTCTGGTTGGTACTGGTAGCATTCACCATGAACTCGAGAAGGTCAAATTTCTTGAGTTCTTCGATGCCCCTAACGGGGCAGCTGCCAAGGCATGGTTGGAGAATATGGAGATGTTCTTTGTGCTTCGCGATTATACCTCCAACATGAAGGTCTGCATGGTCGTATTTCAACTAAAGGGGAGCGCTCTTATATGGTGGAAGACAATCCTACCACAATTTAACATGGTCGTCGAGGACATGTCATGGGAACTATTTGAGGAATGGTTTCGAGAGAGGTACCTATCAGAGGAATTCATTGAGCATCAGCTCAACGAGTTCAACTCCTTATGACAGGGTGGTCGTATGGTGCCCGAGTACGAGGCCCATTTTATGGAGCTACTCTGGTATGCTCCACATATTAACACTAAGAAACTTAAGGTCAACAAGTTCGTTTTCGGCTTTAATGGAAGCATATGTGCAAAGGTTAGGATTTTGATGCTTCAAACCTTACATGATGTCGTCCAAAAGGCCCTCATAGCATAGGAGGATCTTATTAGCGGGGGTCAGAGCAGGACTCCAGCGAGACTAGCAAGGTAGGTGTCAACCGGTGCATAGCAGCATCAGACACCAGCTAGACATATGCTAGGATATCATGGCTTCCAGAGGGGATCCACTTTCACTACACCTCAACAACCAACACCTCAGCAATAGACACCTTATCAGGGACCACCACATCAGAAGCAGCGTTGACTACAGCAGCAGCAGTTTAGGCCTGTTCAGTAGAACAAACCAGGATTCCTGGTCGATGGGTTGTCATCTTCTACTTCGGGTACCAGGAGTACTGGACCAAAGAAGGGGTGTTGGACATGTGGGGAGCCACACTACCAGTGCAACTACCCAATGGAAAGGACTAGAGCACCTAGATCAGTCAGACCCACTATTGTGGGAGATTTGGGCAAGGCTCATCAGATTCATGCAGCGGTGAATAACCGCCAAGAAGAGCACTAGATGACTGTGCTTGAGACACAGGTACCATTGCTAACCAGACCCTTAGTATTTTGATAGATCTCGGTGCCACTGAGAGTTTCATTTATGGTGCAGTGCTAAAAAGGATTAAGGTAAAGGCAGTCGAACAGGATGAGTTTAGCTTCACAGAGATGGATTCGGGAGCCAAACAGAAGGTTGGAGGAAAGGTTACGGGCTGTACCCTTAACCTGGGAGAGTTTGTCACTAGGGCCAACCTGTACGTCATGATATTAGGATCTTATGACGTCGTGATTGGTATGGAATGGTTAGGAATCACATGAGGTGATACTCAACTATAAGACGAAATGGTTGAGATTGGTCAATGATGAGGGAAAAATATGCATGATTGTAGGTCATAACCAGGGAGTTTCCTTGAGGTTCATCTCTTCCTTATAGCTATGGAAGAGCATGTGCAAGGGGTGCAAGCTTTATGCGATCCTTGCATTAAACGAGAAGGGAGTAGCCGAAGGTCTATAACACCTTCTAGTGTTGAGAGAGTTTGCAGACGTCTTTCCGAAGGAGTTACCTGGGATGCCGCCGGAGAGGGAATTGGAGTTTAATATAGACCTAAGACCGGGGACTGAACCGATAGCTAGAACGCCTTATCGGATGTCAACCCCGGAGTTATAGGAGTTGAGAATGCAACTGAAGGAATTGTTGGACCTTGGACTGATACGTCCAAGTGTGTCACTATGGGGTGCACCTATTGTTTTCATACTAAAGAAGGATGGGTCATGGAGGCTCTGCATTGACTACCATCAATTGAACAAGGCAATGGTCAAGAATCACTATCTATTTCCAAGGATTGATTATCTATTCGATCAGATGAAGAGCACAATGGTGTTCTCAAGGATCGATTTGCGATCAGGGTATCACCAGTTACGGATAAAGGAGGATGATGTCCCTAAGACTGCCTTTAAGATGAGGTTTGGACATTAGGAGTTTACTATTTTACCATTTGGATTGAAAAATGCCCTAGGGGTATTTATGAGTTTGATGAAAGGGGTGTTCCGCAAGTACTTGGACAAGTTCATCCAAGTATTCATTGACGATATTTTGATTTACTCTTGGACAACAGAGGAGCATGACGAGCACTTGCGCTTGGTACTACAGTGTCTACAAGGGCACAAATTGTATGGGAAGTTGTCCAAATGCTCATTTTATCAATCGAAGATTCACTACTTAGGGCATTTCATCTCTAGCGAAGGTATCGTCGTGGATCCCGCAAAGGTCGAGGCTATTATGGAATGGCCTGCGCCAACAAATGTCCTAGAATTACATAGTTTCATGGGTTTAGCAAGATACTATCGACGGTTCGTCGAGGGATTTTTGAAGATAGAAAATCTAATCACAAAATTGTAGAAGAAGAATAAGAAGTTTGTTTGGACCAAGAAATGCACAGAAGCATTTCAGAGGCTCAAGGAGTTGTTGACAACAACACCGATACTATAGGTCCCTGACATTAACGCAAACTTCTTGGTATGCACTGACGCATTCAAGGAAGGCTTAGGCGAAGTCTTGATGCAAGACAGTCGAGTGATCACTTACATCTCAAGGAAAATGAGAAGGCATGAGGAGAATTACGTGACACATGATTTGGAGTTGTTAGCCATCGAATATGCCTTGAAGTTTTGGAGACACTACCTTGTTGGATGAAAATTTGAACTAACGACGGTCCACTGTGGACCACAACACATCTTTATGCAAAACGATCTGCACGCGCGACAACGGCGTTGGTCGAAATTGCTTAGCGAGTACGACTTCGAGATTACTTACATAAAAGGAACAGTGAACCGGGTGGCAGATTCATTGAGTCGGAGACCATGCATCTTTTCAATGTTTCCTCTTCAGACGAATCTACGTTAAAAGATTCTAACTTTACAATGTGACGATGAATGGTACAAATAGGTCGAGGGTTTTATCAGACAAAACACAATGATGGTACCAAGATTTGAAGGATTCACGTTTGATGATGATGGTTTATTAAGGTTTAAAAATTGGATTTACATACCACCAAATGACAAGTTCAGGATCTTGATCCTAAGCAAGGCTCATAGATCATTTTACATGGCACACCCAGGAGTCACGAAGATGAGGGTGGACCTTAAACCCTTATTCTTATGGAAGGGAATGAAGGCATACATAGTAAACTATGTGGCCAGATGTCTAGAATGTCAGCAGGTAAAGGTTGAACATCGACACCCAGTAGGATTACTACATCCACATGCTATTATCGAAATGGGAGGTTATTTCGATGGATTTTATTTTTGGATTGCCACTGAAGGCAAGGAGACATGACTCGATTTTCATAGTAGTAGACAATCTGATGAAGAGTGCTCACTTTATTCTTGTGTGTATGATGTATCAAGCACCTGACATAGCTAGAGTTTTCATCAGTGATATTGTGAGGCTGCATGGTGTGCCTAAGAGGATTATATCTGATCGTGGATCGATGTTTACTGGATGATTTTGGATGAGTTTTCAAGAGGCCTTGGAAACCCAAATTAACTTTAGTACTACGTACCACCCAGAGACTGACAAGAAGACCAAACGAACAAACTAGGCCTTGGAGGATATGTTGCGCATGTACGTGATGGACCAACAAAAGTGTTGGGAAGAATTCTTTCCACTGGTGGAATTCACTTATAACAACAGTTACCAAAGAACCATTAAGATGGCACCTTTTGAGTTTCTTTAAGAGAGACTGTGTCAGACACCTTTGAGTTGGGATCATCTTGAGGATAGGGTCCTGGTGGGACCAAAAGTGATCCAAGAAATGGAAGAGAAAATGAAAACAATACGACAAAGCATTAAAGAAGCACATGATCGACAGAAGAGTTATGTTGATGTGCACCTTATCGACCATAGTTATGAGGTTGGCAATCAAGTCTTCTTGCGGGTTAAACCGCATAATATCTCGATCAAGTTTGGAAAGGGAGCTAAAATCTCTCCTAGGTTCGTGGGACCTTTCGATATTGTGGAGAGAAAGGGGCCCGCAGCCTATAAACTAGCCTTGCCTGATTCTTTGAGGTGTATGCATGATATTTTTCACGTATCTGTTTTGAGACATTATATTAGTGATCCTACACATGTTATTGACATGAGTTCCTTCCAGGTATTGGACGAGGGGGCGCTCACGGCTGAGCCGATCTGCATCCTAGATCATCGCGTTCAACAACTACGGTGTCGAACAGTAGATTAGGTCAAGGTCCAGTGGGACAACTATAGTCCACACTCGATGATCTGGGAGGACGCATATGATATGTGCTAGCAGTTTCCACTTTTGTTTGATAGATAGACTTATGATACTATGATACACATTATTTTGACACTTTACTGTGAAACTTCAGGATGAAGTTTAGACCAAGAGGGAGTGTATGTAACATCCCGCTCTTGTGCACTGAGTGAACTTATTCTTTGAGGACACTTACTCGCAAGTGATCTGGATTATTATGCTATTAAAACATTTGATTTTTATTATGAGACATTATGGGTTGATGACATGTTGTTTTGCTGCATTGACATAGATAGGTGCTATTGACTCGGTTTTTATGAGTGTGTAGGATTTTGGACCTCAAGGATGCAAAGGAATTGATGGGACCCCTTGGACTCTAGATCGATTCTGGGAGTGAACTATTGGGGTTTGATTATTTTATATGTGATATTAGTGCATCTAATTACATGATATGATTATAGATATATTTTTGACATGACACATTGATGATGCAGGCTGATGATAGCTTGTTAACTAGACTCACATGTGGAGTAGAGGGGTCATGCTCGACTACTAGAGATATTGAGGGAGAGGTGTGGACAACATCCCATCCACAGCCTACTAGCACTCCCGCCGTGGCTCGAACTGTACATTAATGATTACCTAGTTCAAGAGGACCCACGATGCCATGAGGGCAGACTACAACAGWCACTCACGATGATTCTAAGGGGTGTGCAATAAGGCAGGGGCCTTATTCCTTAGAGGCCCTTAGTCTCCCACAAGATCACCTGGTGGAGTATTGACTCCAGGGGTTTTTGATGTCTACCAAGTCAGTCAAGAGGCGAGTGGCACCCTTGGAGCACGTGGTGCATCCTGAAGGGCATGTCGCGCAAGAAAAATGGAAAGAGGCGAGTGGCACCCTTGGAGCACATGGTGCGTCCTAAAGGGCACGTCATGCAGGAGAAACAAAAAGAGGTGAGTGGCACACTTGGAGCACCTAGTGTGTCCTGAAGGGCACGTCACATGGTTATTTAATATTTGGATAAACCTATATGACTTTAGGACAAATAAAGTGTTAAGGAAGATTTGAAACCTTTCCCAAAAAAAAAAAAAAATGTCGCCCAGCCTAGCAAAATAAGGTCTACATCTAAATTTTACTGGTGATAAAATTGTATCTTTAAAAAAAAAAAATAATAAATAAATAAAATAAAATAATATATATATATATATATATATATATATCTTTTGGGATAAAATTTAAAAAGGGAAATAATTGTTTTACTTATTATGCTAATTTAAAATTTATTCATTCTAAAGAAAAAGGGAAAAAGGGTAAGTTTCTGCACTTGCCTTTTTGAGTTTAAATAAAAAGGGGAAAGAGGGAAATCTAAAATAATTAGGAAACTAGGAAAAAGCAAGAAACATAAAAAGAAAAGGGAAACACAAGGAAAAATCAGAAAGTCTAACTTAGTAAGGTTTCTAGCATTAAAGAACCTTCTAAATTAAATTGAACTAGTAAATTAATAATGGGGAAAGTCATTAAAACTTGTAAGGGAATTTGGGGACACCTAGGAGAGATTATAGGAATGACTCTAGGTGGGTAAGTGAAATAAGGGTAATTAATTAATTAAAGAAATTAGCTTTTGGAGGAATGAAGGGGATGGGTTGCACATGTACGGGGAAGATTTTTATGAATTAATTTATTAAACATTAAATAAAATGGGATTTTTGGAAAGTAAAGGACTTCAAAACTCTATATAATAGAGGGAGGAAAATGATGTTGGGGCTCTTCTATTTTGCATAACGTTACCCTGCATAAATCTACACTTGACTGACTTAGCTTGTGGGAGTTGGGATACCCAGCTCGGTGAGGATTGGTAGCTCGGCCTTGCGAGGCAAGCTAGGAGCTAGTGGATTCTTTGGATATTGTGTGTGGCCCCTTTGCAGCTCGAGGGGATAAGGGGGAAGAAGAGTACCCCTAGCGTTGGATGGGAGGTATCGGTGAAGTTTCATCAATCGGCAAGCGGGAGTTGCATGAATAGTGCAGGACATCAACTCAGAGCGGGTGATTGGACAACAGTACACTTACTTTATTTATACATGGTAGATTGTTAGTATGATTTATGATTTTAGTTATGCATGTTAAATGGGTAAGGAAAATGATTGTCTTAGCATTCTAGTTGATGACTGAAATTTTCCCCATAGCCTATAGCTCGATGTTGATTGATTTCCCATGGCTTTCAACCCTTGCATGTCTTAACCATCCCGTGGTTTATTGATTGAGATGATTGTGGTTATTTTTTCCTTTGTCCTTAGCTCATCATTCTATGCCTGAGCAGTCGGCCAAGAGCCTGATCTATGGTCGTCGCTTTAGCGTTAATAGACCTATGGATCTCAATGCCCTTCTTTTTGGTGCATGGATGATGAGTGAAGGATTTTCCTATCAGCCGTCCACCTTTGTTGTTTGTCCTTGACTAATTGTTGTCTTGCGCCTTCTAGAAAAAAGTAACTCTATGTATGGATTTCCTTACGTCCTTGTTGGTTTATCTCTGCGCTTGTTTTTGTTCTCTGCGCCTTAAGGGCTTCACCATGGAATTTCTCTGCATTTGGCTGATAAAGTCTCTGTGATCATTTCAATGGCTTTCCCAATGGATCTTTGCGTTTCTTTTTCTTGTCTGCATTTTTCCCCTTGGTCACTCTAGCGATTTTCTTATTTATCAATGACAGTAGTTCCGTTCTGGTGTGGTTGTATAGAGATTTGCTTATTTATCCATGACATAATTTATGTAGTTCATTTCTGGTGTGGTTGTATAGCGATTTTCTTATTTATCCATGACATAATTTATGTAGTTCCTTTTTGGTGTGGTTGTATAGCGATTTGTTTATTTATCAATGACATAAATTATGTAGTTTTGTTCTGGTGTGGTTGTGTAGCAATTTGCTTATTTATCAATGACAGAAATTATGATGGCGATATGGATTCCTTCTGGCGTGTTTTTGCACAACGATTCTCTTATTTAATTGATGACAGCAATGAAGTTTTCTTCTGGTGCGTTTTGGGCACAACAATTTGCATATTTAAATACAGATAGCAATGAATGTCATTCTGGTGTGTCCTTATACACATTTTTTCCATTTAAAATGAGACTGAGTTGTTGTTGAATTCCCACAATTTTGCTATTTAAAATGTGACTGAGTTGTTGTTAAATGCACACAATTTTTCTATTTAAAATGTGACTGAGTTATTGTTGAATGCCCACGATTTTTCCATTTAAAATGTGATTGATTTTGTTGTTAAACAACCATGTTTTTGCCTTTTAAAAGTTGATTGAGTTTGTTGTTAAACGACCACGTTTTTTCCTTTTAAAAGTTGACTGAGTTTGTTGTTAAATGACCACGATTTTGCCATTTAAATTGTTGACTACGGTTGTTGGAATGACCACGAATTTGCCATAAAAATGATTGACTGAGTTCGTTGTTGAAGGGGCACGAATTTGCTAGTTAGAATGATGACTGTGTTTGCTGGAATGGACACAAATTTGCCTTAAATGTTGACTGTGTTTTGTTGTTGAATGACCATGAGTTGATCCTTCTGCGGTTTTGTATTATCCTTTTTATTCCCCTTCACATTGAGTGTATACCCAGCGTTCTCATTGCCAAACTTTAATTACCACAACGATGTTACTGGCCATGTTAATTACCATGTTAATTGCAATGATAAATGTTATATTAATTGCCATATTAATTGCCAGAACAATTGCTACAATGATGTTAATGGTCGGTGGTTTCCTTCTTATTGTTAATTGCCATGTTAATTGCAATGTTAAATGCTATATTATTTTCCATATTAATTGCCAGGATAATTGCTACAACGATGTTAATGGTCAGCAGTTTCCTTCTTACTATTAACTGCCACAATGATGTTAATGGTCAGCAGTTATGTTAATGACGATGTTAATTGCTACAACGATGTTATAGGCAACAATTACCTTCTTAATGTTAATAGACAACTAGTTATTTTTGGGTACGGTTACTAGATATAAGGCTTGTGTAATTTAATTGTTTACAAGTGTTATAATTGTAGCATTCACCATTGATATGGAGAATGTGTTTATATATTGTTAATTGATAGTTAGATTGTAATTTGGGATTAATTCAGAAATTTCCCAATTAGGTTGTGATTAATGATTAAATGAGATTAGTGAGTATTGACCAAAGTAGAGGTTAAACTTGCTAAATTAAATTGTGGTTAATGATTAAATTGTAATGCATAATTGCCAAACTGATTCGTAATTGATGTTATTTGATTGAATTTAATGACTAAGGTATAATGTACAATGGCCAATTGGATTGAATTTAATGTTAATATAATGATAAGTTAAAGACTAATTTATAATTTAGACTTGCTAAAATTAGATGGATAATCGATGCCAAAACAAATTGTAATTGTTGACTAGTTTAGACTTGATGTTTGGGTTGGGTGGTTGACGAAGTCGTGTCTTGGCTCAAGTCTTCCCTGGTTGTCGTCCCCTAGTGTCTCGTTGACTTGTTTTTGGGGTTTGGGCGTGGTTTTCTTATCGGTATTCAGTGCCTAGCGCATCGGATTGATATAAGAAAATAATAAACACAACATAAAATGAAAGTGGAAATTGATAATCATTTGCATGTTCTGCGGATGGCCCTTTTCCACAATCATCCTGCCACATTATAATATAATTAGAACCCCCAAATATTTAAAAGATTGTTAATGATAACAAAAAAACAATGTTAAAGATAATATTTACAACAATGATAAAGATAATAAAAAAATATAATGCAATAAGTAGAGGTTTCTTAAAGAGGTGTTGCATAAGAACCTGCACACTATTAGTCAATGTTTCTATTCGAATCAAATGGTAATCCACTAATAACTCTTCCCAGGGAGCTATCTTTTTTATTGTGCATAGGACTACCGATTCTCTTCACGTCCCTGATATATGCAATTTGGTTGTTTGTTTGTTGTCCCAGGTTGTGTGTTGTTTATAAACCCTGATATACTGCTGGAAGCTTTAGGCCTTCCATCAATATAGATAGTCTCTCCCTTATTTTTATCCTTGTTTATTAGTTGTATATAATGAATCTAAACAAAAAATCCTCACTTGAACTTGAGCAATGCCATAACTTCTAGAAATGGTATAGAAAAATATAAATACTAGACTAGGATAACCCAACTAGGCACCCTCTACTCAATAAAGAGGAACCACACGACACAAAATGCCTCTAATTTTTGCAAACCCCCATGTGTTGCATTGTCAACTCCCACAAGGCCATCCTAAACCCCAATACTATATGGAAAAAAATAATCATTTTGTAGGAGTCAAAGAAACCTAGGGTTGAACATGGGACATAACAACATGAAACCCATATCACATACAAAAAGAAAACACACAAGGATAGATCTAAACCAAAAAACATGTTAACAAGGAAAAAACATACTTTTCTATGTGTTAAAGACCAACTCAAAAAGAAAACACATATGGAAAAATCCAATTTGAAGAACATTGTCACAAGGAAAACACATCCCTTTCTATGTGCCAAATACCAACAATTCCAACCAATCTACCCGTGTATGCAAGAGGTAGCAATGAAACTACACACAATCCTATGGAAAAACAACCCTCCCCCATGAAATGTTTTACCACACATTGACAACCACTACAAAACACCATAATCGAGACCAAACCCAAGAAAGGAATGAAAAACATGGAACAACAACCAAATTCCAGAGTGAACCATGATCACCAAGACAACCACAACAAAAAACCATAATTGAGACCATAACCATGAAACCCATGGGAAACATAGAGCACCCACAAAATTTTAGGCTATGCCACAATGAGCACAATTCATGGCCCACTAAATTCTACAGTACACCATGATCTCTAAGAAAACCATGACCAATCAACATATTAGAGACCAGATATAGGAAACTCCATAGTGCACCACAACAACCAAGATAACCACAACCATATATCATAGTTGATAATACATCTGAAAAACCCATGACAAGAACACACCACCCACCAAATTCTAGGCTACACCATGACAAGCACAGACCACCAAATCTCGACAACAACAAAAACACATTCTAAACCATATTGCATGATAAACCTATGGAATTAAATAAGGACTTAAAGGTGGCAAGGGAAGTGGTTGTAAGATAGGGTATCTACCTAATCCATGTTGCATGATAAGTGACACATATTCCACGTGCATTTGGTTGCATGGGAATCATTCATGAAGATGTTATGATGATTGTTTTTTGCATTTAGTATAAAAAATAAGGTGAAACACATTCCCTTAAACCCTACCTCTCCATCATATTAACAAATGACCCCACCATTACATACTTATAACCTTAGGACCTCCATCTCAGATACTGACAATACAAATGGAGGTCACGACTAGGGATTTTATGGCAGACCTAAACGTTATTCATAAGGATATTATGATGAAATTGTTCATTTGTATGTTGAGAAGAATTACAACACATTAATGGTTTCGTAAATATTTTCCAAGGGTTGTATCTTCAATTTCAAGTTTCATCAAAGCCTTTTGTAGGATTTTGTGATTGTGAGTCGGCTCTTGAAGATTCTACGTCGAGGATTTTTTGCTTCAACATTGCATGGAAAGAAGGAAGAAACTTGATGACACTTTGTAAGCCTATCAAATAATCCCATGGATATACTTTTCAATAAGTTGGTTGAAAGGTATAAGGCAATAAATTATTGGTCGATGTTGTAGAAAAGAAATACCTTCAAAGTGATGATCAACTCATCGTCTTATCTAAAGAGTTCTCAGAGCATCATGTAGTAGGGGAACAACCCCTAGTCACCTCCATCCCTACAACAAGCCCCACTTCTACCAAATTATTTGGGCCCCTATCATATGAAGATTCTATTGTTGCATTGGAAGACCAATTGCATGACAAGTATGAGGAAGAGGGTGTCCATGTTTCTAGATTTGGATCTGTGAGAGGCATACTCTTTGGTGTCTATGAGAGGCATACTAAGATTACCATTGAATAGATGGAAGAGGACTTCCCATGTGTTGATATGTGTACTACAAAAGACCAATAAGAAAATGGAAATAGTGACCATGATATCTTTGGTGTCCTTAAGATTGAGGACAAAGAGTTTGAACAGTTTCTTGAGGTCAAAAAAGTGTATGTTGATCTTCTTGATTCTCTTAGTGAAAACATTGATTTACAACTCAATAATAATGGGTCTTATATTGTATATTTTGAAGGCTCTCCTACTTATGATATATGTATTGGTCAGAATGGTGAAGAATGCATGCATTCTCTGGTTGAAAGTTTGGTCTCCCAATCATGAAATCCTGTCCATAAACTTGGTGGTGATGAAACCTTAATGTTGCATGTTGACCAATGAATGACAACGGAGGAGCCCTAGACACAAAAAGAAATGAGGATCATGATATTCCTAACTCCCTGGGGTTGATATCATGGATCTGGAACACTTTCCTGATGTTGAAGAAGCTTTTTTGCATTATGCTAGATGATGATCAATGCAATGCAATGGCCATCAAGCCTATAGTGCAATGGTCATCAAACCTATGTGTGTTTCCTACCATGGAGTAAATTTTACCAGTGGGCTGGTGAGGTACACGATGGTGTAAATGATCGTGTTTCTCCTTGTATATGCAATCCGATCCTTTATGAGCACATTAACAAGGTAAGTATGGCTTATCACAGAATGTATATCCTCAGGCTGGTCAACTCCATCGCAAGAAGGATGCGTGAGGTTGGATCAAATCATTTATCATCACACACGAGAATGAAGAAGAGATGGATCTCAAATTTGAACTGCTAATTCCCTATTCAAATGATGGTCCTCTACATGCAAAATTGGGCTATGAGAAGTCTCAAATGGTAAATATGCATCTCCAACATGGTAGTGAACAATATTGTAGGCATGGCATAATGGCATAATTTGTATATCTACAATGTGGATGCACAAGTAGAAATGGTAGGTGATGACATGGTAAGTATGGCCTATCACGGAATGTCTATCCTCGGGATAGATCAACTCCATCGCAAGAAGGACGCGTGAGGCTGGATCAAACCATTTATCATCGCACACGAGAATGAAGAAGAGAGGGATCTCAAATTTGAACTTCTAATTCCCTATTCAAATGATGGTCCTCTACATGCAAAATTGGGCTATGAGAAGTCTCGAATGGTAAATATGCATCTCCAACATGGTAGTGAACAATACTGTAGGCATGGCATAATGGCATAATGTTGGATAGATACAATGTGGATGCACAAGTAGAAATGGTAGGTGATGGCATCGTAGTTATGGTTAAACAAGGAGAAGGAAACATTGCACTCTTGTGTCTCAATCTTCAAAGATTCAAGGTTTTTAACAAGGAGGCACACCATCAAGTTTATACCTTTAAATACCTTGGTAAGAACTTACCTTGGACACTTGAACCTCATATGGCATCAATTCAATTCAGTTCAGTTAGAAGGATTCCTTATCTTTTGTTCATGATGTATTCTAGCAGGTATACCCTATATTCCCATCATTGTTTCAAAGTTTGGAAAACAAGACTTGGAGGGTCAACAAACAAAGAAGATGCATCAGTCATACAAGCATATAAATACTCAGGAGATGTCTAGGAACAATATACTAAATAGTTGAAAATCCTCTCGTGGACAAAAATCCATGCATGGAGAGATATTAGAGCTATTGTGGAAGGATTTTTTTCCTGGAAAGTTTTATTATGCCACCCTGAACTTAGAAAGTGTTCACCATTTTCTAATGCTTTAACACAACACCAAGATCTGGCTGCCAGGAACTTCGGTGTCAAATTAATATTAGATGAAGTACTGTCTGGAATTCTTAGGATACATCATATTGATGAAATGTTGGAAAATGTAGGGTTATCCTTTGAGGATGAATGGTCTGAATGTGTCCTTTATGCTACAGGAAAAATCACAAGGATTCTGGCAAGATTTGAAGTTGACAATGTGACATTTGCTTACAACCCGTGTGACCAAGGAAAGATTACAAAATGCATCATTCATGTGCTAAATTTTCAACCTTTTACTCTAGGATCAAAGACAAATTTGAAGCTACATGTATATGAACAACAATATGATGGTAAGAAGACATAAATTCTTAGAAGGCAACAGGAAATTATGTGGTATGATAAAGTTTACAAAAACCCTATTCAAGAGTGGATAGACATATGTTGTATTATATCATTTCCATTGTTGCATCCACCTGATGGAATCTTTCATTCATAGATACTCAATTTACTATTCATGCCAACAATGATAGAGATTCCAACATACAAGCATTCAGACTTTGATGTTTCCCTGTTTTTCACAATAACTAAGCACATGGGAAAGGGACATTGTACTTTTGAGGAGCTAAGATGGTTTCATTGGATCACTTCTTGCATTTGGCTACATGGTTGCATTTGGATGCATGGGAATCATTCATGAAGATGTTATGATGAATTTTTTTGCATTTAGTATAAAAAATAAGGTGAAACACATTCCCTGAAACCCTACATCCCCATCATATTAACATCGAACCCTGCCATTACACACTTAGCACCTTAGGACCTCCATCTCAGATATTGACAATATGATGCAGCACGCACCCACAGGCATGCCTGCTCACAGGATCTTCTCTTCACACGGCCCGAAGAACTCCAATCGTCCTTCTATTTCCCTATCGGGAAATCTGCACCCATAGAACTCTTCGCGCGATCCCCTCTCTTTACTTATCAGGGAATCGGACTTCGTGACTTCACGAGCTCAGTGGTCGGGTGTTGGACTCTCGAATCCCCGAACACCGATATGATTCAACGCTGACCCTTCTCTTCCGTATCGGGACTTACTCTATCGTGATTTCGCCACTCGCGATATCAAACAGCTTGTATCCCCGACTCTTGATGCCCTATGCGCCAAAATTCCAACACACGTACGAATTGACCATTCAATCGCCGCTTCACTCCATCGGCATTTCAGGGTTCGCTAGATCGTGAATCCTTATGTTAATACTTCGAGACTTCTCGCCATGAAACCCCGATGACTTGTGCCACCTATCCACCTGCCAACTCCGTTGTGGCCCCATGCTACCTTTTAGATGTCGAGATATCGTGTATCACGATTTCGCGATTCGTGTTACCAAATTTACGACTCTTTCCTCACGAAATCCCGATAGGTGATTCCGCGAGTGATCCAATGGCCCCACTGGCTTGGATCAATGGATCTGCCCCACCTTAGCTTTGAACCCTTTGGAAATACATCACTGTATCTCCCCTGCAACTCTCCAAGATCTAACGGCTCACGGTGATTCGCAAATTCTCCTCGGAGAATTTCAATCGTCCGTTTCTCCTGGTGAAATCTGCGAAACGACTCTGTGTTCCTCCACGGAACTCATCCACCTGCATGCAAACTTATGATGCCTGCTTAAATATTCAAGGCACAATTCTCTATGCTTCTCTTAACGATTACTCAAAGGTCCTATATCTCCTAAGCTTTCTTCAACTCTGAATCTTTCAAAGAACCTTGCACACACTCCTTGTGGCAACCTTCAAACACATCTAAGTGTTTGAATCCCTTCGGCTCTGCGTCCACCTGCAGCAACAATCCTTCAATATCTCACTCAAGTTAGCAATCCTGAAATTCACTCGCCTACACACTCCTTGCATGGCTCCTGTGCCCAACTACACTTCTAGGTGAATGAGAACAAAAGATATCTCTATCTGAAACCGTTGTCAACATACTCCTTGCGGACACTTCAACTGCACTCCTTGCAGGAATCTTCTAGCTCAAATAGAGAAACAATTGAAACTCATTCCTTCACCCTTTCAGACTTCAATTCATACATGAAATCATATACACGGCATATAAAATCAAATGTATAATAGGAAGCAAACATTCATGAGCATATCAACATCAATACACATAGAACAGACACAAAAACCATGAAATTGAATCAACTTCTTCTATTAAATCAAATATCTATACATGGGTGTTCTTACACAGCTCTCTGAATGCTCTTGCTCTAATGCTTCTAACTAATGATACAATACACAATGAGGGTGTCTATATCCCATTTCCCTCTTGCGCTCTACAATCTGTCTAGTCTAGAATTAAATTCTATCTACTTTACATTAACTATCTTAAATGCCATCTATCTACTAAGGAAGAGAGCAATCCGATCAAGGTCCATTTACAATATACATGTGCGCTTCATCTTAATGGCTCATTTAAAATCGTGCAACAACTTCAAGGTGTTTTCAAAATTTGTGTTGGCTTGTCTAGCTGTCTTCCGCGCTGGCTTGCTTGATGTGGGAGATGCTCCTGCATCATACTCCCTCGCTTGAAAATTTTTCATGGGCTCCTATCCATGAGCTCCTGCATGGTATGTCCATGCCTCTGTATCTCTGCCTCAGTCTCCCATCTGGCATGTTCAACTGGATGATTCTTCAATTTGACCAGATACTCAAAGTATTGCTTTCGACTGGTCCTTTTACTTACTCTCTTGTCTAGTATGTACTCCATCTGTGGCTTCTTTGCAACTGGCATCTGCTTTGTCCACTGGATCACTGGCTACTCACCTCCAGTCCCTCTTTCTCCAGCTCTATATGGGTACAAATCCAAGATGTTGAATGTCGGAGATATTCTGATCCCATCAAGTAATTCAATCTCATAAGCGTTTGCCCCAAATTTCCTCAAGACCTTGCAGGGTCCGATTTTCTTCATCTTCAGCTTATTATATGTTCCTCTCGGGAACCTTTCCTTTATCAGATGTGCCAAAACCAGATCACCAACCTCAAACTGAAGTTGTCTCTGATGTTGGTCTGCTCTGCGCTTGTACTTTTGACTTGAATTCAACAGTCGCTCTTTCACCTGGCTGTGAAGTTCTTTCATAGCTTCTACGAAATCTTATGCACTAGTGCTCCTAGTCGCAGTCTGTTCTGAATTCCTCAGTTCATAAATTCCTCTCATCTTTATCCCATAGACAACCTAAAATGGACTCTGACCTATGCTCCAATTCACTGAGTCATTGTACGCAAATTCTGCCTGTGGTAATATATTGTCCCACTGGCTATGGTGCTCTGTCACCAAGCTTCTTAGCAAGTCTCCCAGACTTATGTTTACCACTTATGTTTGTCCATCCATCTGAGGATGATACGTTGAAATAAACGACAAGTTAGTTCCCATATTCTTCCATAAGGTCCTCCAAAAATGCCCTATGAATTTTGTATCTCTATCCGAAACTATGCTCCTCCGCAAACCATGAAGTCGAATGACCTCTTTGAAAAATAGGTTCGCAATGTGAGTCGCATCCCTGGTCCTCTGACATGGAATGAAGTGTGCCATCTTGGAAAATCTATCCACCACCACAAATATTGAATCAACACCTCTTTGTGTTCTCGGCAACACCAATACAAAATCCATGCTTATCGCATCCCATGACCTTTCTGGTATGGGAAACGGTTTATAGAATCCCGCATTATGCTTCCTTCCCTTCGAATGCTGGAAAATTTTGCATCTGTCAATGAATATCTTGACATCAGCTCACATTCCTGACCAAAAATATGACTCATTCAGCTTCGTGAATGTCTTTTCATGGCCAAAATGTCCTGCCAATCCTCCACTGTGTTTTTCCTTTAGCAGTTTCTCCCTCATGGAGCATTTCAGAATACACAGTTGATTGCCTCTGAACAGCAATCCTTCCTGGATCAAATAGTCTATCCAAGGGCTTCTGTCCCTGAGAACTGGATTCTCAGCTGCTTCATACGCCTCTTTAAAATCCTGATCATCTGCATACATGTCCCTGAGATCATCAAAACCCAACGTTTTGAATCGGAACTCCTACAATAGTAAACACTTCCTGCTCAAAGCATCAGCAACTTTGTTAGGAATACCAGAAATATGTTTTATCACAATAGTGAAATTCTACATATACTCAACCCATTTGACATGTTTCTGATTCAACTTTTCCTGTTGAGTCACAAACTGCAATGCATTATTGTCACTGTACAAAACAAATTCTTTTGGGATTAAGTAATGCCTCCATTTCTTTAATGCCTGTATGATGGCATAAAACTCCTTATCATAAGTGGAGTATTTCAATTTCTCCTCATTCATCTTCTCACTGAAATACACTATCGGCCTGTCTTCTTGACTTAAGACTGCCCCGATTGCAAATCCACTTGCATCACATTTCCCCTGAAATGTCTTTTGGAAGTCCGACAACACCAACACTGGTTGTTCCGTAATCTTCCTCTTCAACAGATTAAAACTCTTTTCAGCCTCTGTTGTCTAGTGAAAAGACTTATGTTGCTTCTTCACTGTATCCATCATCGCTGCACTAATTCCACTGAAATTCCTGAACATTTGTTAAGCCAAACGGCATAACAAGCCATTCATACAACCCTTCGTTGGTTTTGAATGATGTCTTCCATTCATCACCTTCTCTCATGTGAATCTGGTGATATCCACTTTTCAAATCAATCTTTGAAAAGTATTTTTCTCCACTTAAGAAATCCATCAGATCATCCATCCTCGGCAATGGAAATCTGTACCTGATGGTTATCTTATTAATCTCCCTTGAATCAGTACACATCCTCCAGCCTTTGTCTTTCTTTGGACTAAGTACTGTCGGAACAACACATGGACTGAAGCTTTCCCTAACCAAACCTTTGTCCAACAAATCTTGGACTTGTCTTTTAACCTCTTCATTCTCTTACGGAGTCAATCTGTACATGGCTTTGTTTGGAAAACTAGCTCCTGGTATGAGATCTATGTGATGACTCACACTCCTGATTGGTGGCAACGAACGAGGTAATTCGTCCACTATGATGTCAGTGAACTCTCCCA
This sequence comes from Picea engelmannii, assembly GCA_009831015.1. Taxonomy (NCBI): domain Eukaryota; kingdom Viridiplantae; phylum Streptophyta; class Pinopsida; order Pinales; family Pinaceae; genus Picea; species Picea engelmannii. The sequence goes on along the minus strand of ML777454.1, from coordinate 261,980 downwards.
GCAGTTCCTAAACTTCTTCTGGTAAATCATCCACTCTTGTGCTAGTCAGAATAATCTTCGGCTTTCTGACCACAATGAACTGTGGATCCTCCTTCTTATTCACCTCTATAAGAAGTTCCTTCCCACTCATGAGAAGTACTGTGTTGCTTACCTTCAGCTTCACCTCCTTATCCTTAATCGGAAGCAACATGTGTGTCCTCCCATTCTTTTCTAGGGTGTATGTGTTCATTCTCCCATCATGAATCACATTCCTATCATATTGCCATGGTCTACCCAGCAATATATGACAAACATCCATAGGAATGACATCACATAAGATCTTATCATTATATCCACCTATCTTGAATTCAACCAAGCATTGTTTAGTGACAATTACCTGGTGTCCTTTTTGTAGCCACGAAATTCTATATGGGCTTGGATGATCAGTCATCTCCAGCTCTAGCTTCTCTACCATCTCTGTAGAAATGAGATTATCCATGCTACCACTATCCACTATGACCTTTCATACCCTGTCCTTGGTCTTGCAAGCAGTCCTAAAAAGTTTGTTCCTTTGGACTGAACTTTCCACCTCCTTCTCGGGTGTCAAAAGGACTTTTCGCATCATCAGTGATCTTCCACCTTCTGCGTCTTCTGCCTCAACATCCAGCCTCTGTGCTTCGGTGATGTGAGCTTCCCCAATGTCCTTATTTTTCTTTGGACACTCGTAAGACTTGTGCCCATTCTTCCCGCATGTGAAGCATGTAATGACTCCACCTCTTCCTCTTCCTCTACCTCTAGTACGAGGAAAAGTGTTGTTGTCAGCATAATCTCCTCTCTGCCCATTATGTTGTCCTCTCTGTTCTGCATATTTCCCTTGTTGTGAACTTCCACCTCACTTAGTACGAGTCTGAGGTTTCTTCCAGTCGTCCTTGGGCTTCTATAATTTGTCCTGGGCAACTGCTTTGCCTCTGGGATGACTTCTACCTCGACCCCTCTGACTCTTCTTTCGGCTCATCTTCTCTTCATCTTTCAGAGCCATATGATAAGCATCCTCCACCATCCGGGTGGTTATCATGCTCATCTAATCCTGGATATCATATCTCAGACCATTCATATATTACACAACCTTCTCATCATCGCTCTCCCGATGACCTGCCCTAATGTTCAGTTTGTAGAATTCCTCAGTGTATTCTTTCACTGTCATCAGCTTCTGTCTCAGGTTTTGCATCCTCCTGAACAGAGTAATTTGATAATCCCTTGGGATGAATTTCTCCTTCATCTTCGCTATCATCATGTCCCAGCTTTTGATCTTTTTCTTGCCCTTGCAACGTCTGTCAGCTTGTAGTTCATCCCACCATAATGTTACATGTCCCTTCAAGCGTGTAACAACATGCTTGAATTTCTTGTCCTCTTCAACATCTTCATAGTCGAAGTATGTATCAAGAGCTCTAATCCAGTCTAGAAGCTCCTTTGCATCCAAGTTTCCCTCGTAAATTGGAATGTCCATCTTTGCTCTTGCACCCATCCTGGCAATAGCTATGATCAAACACTCGTTTGATGCATCTTCAGCTGCAACTTCTTCTTCACATTCAGCCTCAATATCACTTTCGAAATCACTCAGATCCCCCGCACTGGCTATGCGTCTTTGCGCTGTCTCCATGTCTTCGATTCTAGCTCGGAGATCTCGCATCTATCTCTCCATGACTGGATCAGTCATCTGCCTGCCTCTTCTTCGTTGTGCTTCCCTATACTCTAGATTGGGTGACTGTCTATCTCTTCTCGGCGGCATGGTGAAATCTCTTCTCTGCTACAGAAATCAAAGAATCTTTCTATGCTCTGATACCAAACTAACGCATCACGCACCCGCAGACACGCCCACTCACGGGATCTTCTCTTCACACGGCCCGAAGAACTCTAATCATCCTTCTATTTCCCTATCGGGAAATTTTCACCCACAGAACTCTTCGCGCAATCCCATCTCTTTACTTATCGGGGAATCGGACTTCGCGACTTCGCGAGGTTAGTGGTCGGGCGCTGGACTCTCGAATCCTCGAACACTGATACGAGTCAACGTTGACCCTTCTCTTCCATATTGGGACTTACTCTATCGCAATTTCTCCACTTGTGATATCAAACATCTTGTATTCCCAACTCCCGACGCCCGATGCACCGAAATTCTGACACATGTGTAATTGACCATTCAATCGCTGCTTCACTCCATCGGCATTTCGAGGTTCGCTAGATCGTGAATCCTGATGTTAATACTTCGGGACTTCTCGCCACGAAACCTCGATGACTTGTGCCACCTATCCACCTGCCAACTCCATTGTGGTCCCACGCTACCTTTTAGCTGTCGGGATATCGCCTATCGCGATTTCGCGATTCCCGTTACCAAATTTACAACTCTTTCCTCATGAAATCCCGATAGGCGATTCCACGAGTGATCCAACGGCCCCGCTAGCTTGGATCAATGGCTCTGCCCCACCTGAGCTTTGAACCCTTTGGAAATGCGTCGTTGTATCTCCCCTACAACTCTCCAAGATCTAACAGCTCACGGTGATTCGTGAATTCTCCTCGGAGAATTTCGATTGTCCATTTCTCCTGGTGAAATGTGCGAAACGACTGTGTGTTCCTCCACAGAACTCGTCCACCTGCGTGCAAACTTACGATGCCTGCTTAAATATTCAAGGCACAACTCCCTGTGCTTCTCTTAATGATTACTCAAAGGTCCTATATCTCCTGAGCTTTCTTCAACTCTGAATCTTTTAGAGAACCTTGCACGCACTCCTTGCGGCAACCTTCAAACACATCTGAGTGTTTGAATCCCTTCAACTCTGCGTCCACCTGCAGCAACAATCCTTCAATCTCTCACTCAGGTTCACAGTCCTGAACTTAACTCGCCTACACACTCCTTGCACGGCTCCTGTGCCCAACTTCACTTCTAGGTGAATGAGAACAAAATATATCTCTATCTAAACCCTCTGTCAACGCACTCCTTGCGGACACTTCAACTGCACTCCTTGCAGGAATCTTCTGGCTCAAATAGAGAAACAATTGAAACTCATTCCTTCACCCTTTCAGACTTCAATTTAGACATGAAATCATATACACAGCATATAAAAGAAAATGTATAATAGGAATCAAACATTCATGAGCATATCAACATCAATACACAGAGAACAGACACAAAAACCATGAAATTGAATCAACTTCTTCTATTAATTAAAATATCTATACATGGGTGTTCTTACAAAGCTCTCTGCATGCTCTTTCTATAATGCTTCTAACTAATGATACAATACACAATGAGGGTCTCTATATCATGTTTCCCTCTTGCACTCTACAATCTGTCTAGTCTAGAATTAAATTCTATCTACTTTACATTAACTATCTTAAATGCCATCTATCTACTAAGGACGAGAGCAATCCACTCAAGGTCCATTTACAATATACAAGTGTGCTTCATCTTAATGGCTCATTTAAGATCATGCAACAACTTCAAGGTGTTTTCAAAATTTGTGTTGGCTTGTCCAGCTGTCTTCCGCGCTGGCTCGCTTGATGTGGGAGATGTTCCTACATCACAATACAAATGGAGGTCACGACTAGGGAAGAGGGACCAGAGGTGGCTAAGATGGAGGATGTGATTCCTAGAACCAAGGAGAAGAAATGTTAGAAAGGTAAAGGTGGCCTATACATGTCAAAAGGGAGCAAGCAATTGAGAGTAAAGTACATTGTTATGTAACAAATATGAGATTTTTTATTGATTCGTAACCCATCGATGGTTACAAAATTGTAAAGGCTAAGGCATGGGTGCGAGTTATTGACAATGGGATAAGTGATGTTGATGTTTTTGTCCATTATTGTTGTTGTCCATTACCTTGACTCGCTCCATCTGAAAAATGACAAATATTTTAATTACCTTGACTCACTCCATCCAAAAAGGACAAATGGGACAAGCCATTATTCAAAGGCCACAATTACATATTGGTCAGATTAATGGTGAATGGACATTGTGGCTAAGTGGACATTGCATGGGATTCATTATGACATTTGTAATTTTCACATCTCCCAATGTATCTTCACAACTCCTGAGTTAGTTCACAACTCTCGATGCAATCTTACAACTCTCAAGGGATTGGTCAGAATGGCATAGGCAATTTGGGGATATTCTTCATTGGTCTTTTGAGGAGTTCTTGGAGGGGTATATTGAAGGGGAATTTTCTTTTATTCACACAAATTGGTTGTAATATATCTAGTTTATAGGCAGCATGGAGAGCCATAGCCAACCTAGACACTACCCCTATTGTAAAATAATATAAATCTATCAATTTCTTCATAAAAAGGAGGACCTAATTGCTGAGAACCAAGCTTTAATCTTATCATCTATTAGTAGAATCCATGTTCAGGAAGAAAATCATAATGCAAGGCCTATTTTTATCATGGAGTCTCTATTACAACATAAGAGGAAAATCAATGCTTTAAAGGAAGAGTGCACATGTTTCATTGAGTTCTATAAATACTTCAAGTTTTTAAGGGTTTTGGAAATTAAACCTCATAGCATTACAATATTTTGATTCCCTAAGTGACTCGTGACTCTTTTGCATAGAATATAGACAAAGGGATATAGATGTCTATGTATACCATCAAATATCCATGATGTAGGGAACCTCCACATCAACAAATTTTGGACAAATTAAAATATGCCACATATACAAGGGAGACAAAGAAGGGAGTTGGTTTGGATAATAAAGGGGAAATCAAAAAGACATGTGGTAGGCTCAAGAATTGCCATGTCATTATCCAAATAATGAAATGGAAAAAATCCTCCAACCAGCACCTGAACTATCTCAACCCAACACAACTGCTATGTAGAAATATGTCACATCTAGGTTCATGTAGCAATCTCTCTGCCTTGTTTTTGTTGTCACCTAGCTTGTTAAAAATATGAGACTATTAGGATTCTGGTAAAAGAATAGTCCATGTCAGAAAAATTCAATTATGAGTGTAGGAGTGTTCAAAGATTATTCTAGATGAGAATAAAGCTATGAGGAATGGCCAATTTGGATACCGGTCCTTATTTCCTAAATGAGCAATGTATTAATGAAGAGATTTTTGTGCATTTAAAACTGTAAAATTCCCACTCAATTATTTTTGCTCTTTTTCTTGGTTTATTATGTTGGCCTTTCATCAAACAATTTTCCACTGAAATGTTTATAGAGGTTGTTATGAATTTACTCATTGTTGTAGCAATTTTATATGAATTCCTAAGTGTGGACTTTTGACAAACACTTAGACTATAGAATATTTCACACTGTTTAACTACCCAATTTGCAGTTATGGTATTTTAGATGGATTCTTGAAGTGTTTTAGATGGTTGGCATAGATTTCATGTTATCCCTTTGATAACATTGTAACCAGGAAAACCCTAGGAACAAAAGTTCAAATTCGAATATGCCCTAACTCAAATCTATAGAATATCTAATTCAAACATGGTGCCCTAGATCGAATATATAGAATATATCATTCAAACGATGATGCATGTGTGCCCTAAACTTTTCAAAATGAAAATTTTTAAAAGGACAAAGTGAGGAAAATTTACCGGAATGGAAGTCATTGTTGGTCTAGTTTGCTTCTTTGTCGCTCTTTGTCTCTGTGGCTCCTTGGTGGGGTCACCATGTCTCTTGTTACAGGCCACATTTTTGTGGTAGGTTGCATCTCTGTGGCATCTATCTCTTTGTCATTTGGCATCTAGGTGGGGTCTCTGTCTGCTTTTGTGGATTCTTTGGCAGGGGATGCAGGGTCGAGGGTTTTGTTTGGCAATGGATGTAAGGGTCGGGATGAATGTGAATGGGGTCGATTTCGAATGTGAATGGGATGGGGTCGAGTTCGAATTCAAATGGGATGGGGTTGAGTTTGAATGCGAATGGGGGTGGCCGAACGAGGTCAGGATGAATTTGAATGGGCTCAAGTTTGAATTCAAATGGGATGAATGCGAATGTGAATGGGGTTAGGGGTTGGGTTCTATTCTAATGGAAAATATATATGTTATATATGTATCATATATAACATATATATGTTACATATGTATGTTATATATTGGTAATATATATGTTATATATTTGTAACATTTGTTCCTACATGACCCAATCGAATTGATCGGGCACTAGCCATCTATTTTAATATTATATATGTAAAATACATATAACATATATATGTTTACAATATATAAAATATTTTCATTTTATAAATATTTTTTATATTATATGTCATATTTTATATAATATGTTATATGTTATATGAATATATTATATAATATATAGTTTTTGTTCATGATATAAACAAGTGCCCCTGGTGTAGATCTTGGTGGTAGTAGCAAATATTCAGATGAGAAATTTGAAGAGTGAAGTGGGGAAATGTTCAATGTGAAAATCACTTGGACATGGGTTAGTCGATCCTAAGAGATGGGGAATCATTGTATAAAGGGTGCACTCTGCATGAACATCGAAAGAGAATTGGGTTAATATTCCCAAACCGGGACATGGTGGTGGATGACAATGTTAGGAAATCTGGAGATGTCATCGGAGGCCTGGGAAGAGTTATCTTTTATTTTTAACAAATTTCCCACCCTGAAATCAGTTCAACAGGAGATAGGTTCCAACATCTGGAAGAGCACCACACGTCTTGCAGTGTTTGGTGCCCCCATGGAGGCCATTGAAAATATGGAGAACCGAGTACCATCCATACCCGATCGTACTCATATCTACCTCCTTGGATTTTTCAATGCCCACTAGGTTAGCGAGCTTGATGAGAGAATATCTACCTTGGGATACTTGTTTTCTCTTGGCTCTAGACCAATTTGTTAGTGTTCTAAGAAGAACAAGCTGTTATTTGTTGGAAGATTGGTTGTTGTCATTGATGTCAACCCTAGTCATGGGTTTTGGACCGAAAGATTGATAAAGGTATTTGGACATGAAGGACAATGCACATGCATATACAACACCCATGAATGGATAGTATACATCATGTTGTTTTTGGTGGTATGTGGCACGTCACGTGGATCCTCATGGTTGAGGAGAAATGAATTTTCGAAGATGACAAAGTGAATTTAAGAAGGAAGTACATGTAGGCCCTGAAAATAATTAAAGAAAAGAATTACAAAATAAGAAAGTGTCAAGTTGGCCCTAATGTTAAAAAGAAGTGACATAAATGGTACAAATAAACATCATTATACATTCATTTTATACAAGTCAAATTTCAAAGGTAATAAGAAGAAAATAAGGTCGGATTTCAAGGGAGGATGAAGTCTTTTGGTGATGTGTTCTAAGGTATGTTATTTTCAGGTCATCTTACCATTTTTGCTATAGCTTGTTTTCTAGAACAATTCAGGTGGTGAAATCGTTGTGGTATTGAGAAGACATATAAAGGTACCTTTGGTAAAATGTTTAGCTCTTGATTCGCTACAATTATGGAGATACACTCTGTGGAAGATAGGGTTTGTGACCAGTCCTGAAGCTAGTCAATAAACAAGTGTTCCGGGTAAAACAGTCATAAATTCTTCATCGAGAATCCAAATGAAGTGGGACAAATTTAATTAGAAAGAGTACGTACTGTAGTTTTTTTTGTGCGAGTTTCAGAATTGGATGTTAATTATTGAGAGAGGGGAATTTTGTGAAAGTTCACTCTCCTGAATAGACCAGAATTGAATAAAGTCTACCATTCTTTCTATAACCTCTTTTTGGGGAGGATTCAAGGACTGAAAATTGGAGGAGTTTCAGAGAATACATTGAGTAATATTATCTGTAGGATCTTAGTACTCCAAGAATTGAAGAATTGTAGAAATTGAAGAAGTCTCAGGAAGCATTATCAGGTTCTATGTGATGATTGGTTGATGGTGATGATTTAATGTAAAGTTTTATTATCTCTCATATATTCTTGGGTGGAAGGAAGGGGC
>ML777454.1:221011-247733 GCA_009831015.1 Picea engelmannii | reverse complement strand
TAGGAAGGTCACACATAGAAGGAGAAATAGTCATTGATGATTAGTGAGCCAACACAATTGCATTCAAAAAATGAGAATTGAATAATTATTGATTCAATAAGTTGTAATAGTGAATGAGGAGTTGGCTATTTATAGTGAATCCTCTAGAAGCAGGCAAGATGAACTATATGAATGCAAAGGCAAAGGGTAGTATAACTAGAGGATTGCTTAGAGGAAATAAATCATTTGATAGTGGATCATTGTAGCATTTGAAGATGGATAATCTAAGTTTTGTGTTTCTATAATATAGAATCAAAACTAATAACTAAACCCAAAGGGAAGAATCCACTCAAGTGAATGATGAGAAGGAAAATTACCCATCACACTCGACCAATGTTACCACTGATAAATGTAAAATTCAATGAAGGTATCCCATGAACATACTAACTAATATGTTCTTAAATACAGGGAACGTATACCCACTCAAAAAATTAATGTAGAAATGAAGAACATTCCTCAACACATCATAATGGAAATTGAGTGGAGGATAGAATTGTTAGCCAAGCAATTAACATATTTAAGAATACAAAGAATTATTTTCATGGTCCTATAAATATGGAAGCTAACTCGTTGTTCAATAGGGGAGTAGGGGAATTTATCTACCCCAAAATATGGAAGCTAAGTCCAAGGCCTCGAGGGGACAAAGGTTGAATTCTAATTTGGTGGGAATATTCCATTAGAAAAATCATTTCCTTTCTTAGATGTTATGGTAGATAGTTGACGACATTTAGAAGAATAAAGTACAAGGAAATATTGGAAGAGCTCGAGGAAATTTCAAGAATTCCTCAGCTTATCCCCTCAGTGAATAACAACTGACCAAACAATGAAAAATAATAAAGGTTGATGAGACATATAAAGTAAGGGGGGGGGGGCTAATAAAATTTGGGTTCCATTGGCTTAAGACATGTGAGAATCCTACTATGATATTTTTCAAAGATCTGACATCCAAGGAATTTGTGAATCATATTAAGGCCCTCAAAATAAAAAAAAAATAGAATTAATGACCAGGGAAACATAAAAGGAGTTTGTTAATCATTACAAACTAGTTTTTCAATCTCAAGGAATTATAACAAAGGAAAGAAAGTTGTATATGCAAAATTGTGTTGATGTAGTCCCAACAAAGTCAATGCAAAAGGAATAATGGGTATGTGATCAAAGGCTTATAATGTTGGTTGAATTAATGACTACCCTCAAAGAGATGGTTGATGATCAATTTCTCACACGAGACTACTTTCAACTCTAGTCGTCAAGGATTCCCTTTTGCACTAACCTTTTATGTGATGGTTATTGAAACCCTTAACTACCTCATCCAAAAAAAATGTCTAGGTGTATTATATGAGGCTTTCAAATGGAAAATTTGTATATGACTCCTTCCTTACTATCCTAGAAGAGAAACAGTCACTAGACAATAACATGGTTTTCTTGCAATTTTTTTACAAATCCTTTGGATCAAAATTTCCTTGGGCCAAGAATTAATGTTACCATCATAGTTAGTAGGAAACCCTAAGTTGACTAGTAGTATAGGGATGGACATACATACTGTTAAAATAATTTATGTGCTCATTTTCACCATAGGGAATTAATGTTACCATCATAGTTAGTAGGAAACCCAAAGTTGACTAGAAGGACAGGGATGGACATACATACTATTAAAATAATTTATTTGTCTTTGTGCCTATGGATGGTTTCCATGATGATATGATGATGGAATAAAGTGGGTGTGTGAGTGAAATTTGAGTCCATAAACCATACCATATCATTAAGGCATGTGAACAGCCTATCCATGTCAAATTTCAATGCATACAGATACAGTTTGAAAAAATTTCAACGTTGGCCCCATTCACATGTCACTATTGTCCGCCTCTAGTATTTGTATGGTGTTGATTAATAAATCAATGAAAAAGAGGGATTTTTAATCACAAATATGAAACAGATACATTGCATATACATTAATGTAGAACCTGAAAGAAAAATGAACAAGGACTGACAAAAACTTAAAACTTGCGTCAACCAAATTGTGTACTTTGAAAGAAAATTAGGGTTTATGGTTTACATGATGAATTCATGATGATGGAAGAAAGTGGGTGTGTGAGTGAAATTTGAGTCCAAAAACCCTCCCATATAGTTAAGGCATGCAAATAGTATATCCATGACAAATTTCAGTGCATACAGAAACTGTTTGAAAAAAATTCAATGTTGGCCCCATTCACACGTCATTGTTGTCGGTGTCTAGTCCTAATACAATTTCCACTCCTTGTTCCTTGTTATGTGTTCCTCGTTCCTCATTCCTTGACCATAGTTTATTCCCCAAGATCCATTATTTTTGTACAAAATTACATACTAATGGCATAAAATGTCCCACACAAAGACCAAATTAATATCCGTTACATAAGTCTTTGTCTTTTTTCAAGGACTATGTAACGAATCTCAATTCTAAGAAGATTCAAATAGGACCTAATAACCTTAATTTCTTTCCTTAACCATGGGTGACATAACACTATCATTCAATAGTAATATTGTTACGTTTCATTGTTTGGCATCATGTGTACTGAGGGCTTGAGCCACCAAATCCACAAAGGAAACATACCAAGAATATTTGTCTTATGAAAAAGATATGGTACTATCCATTTTGAGGTTTGACATAGAGATTGTTATTATAGAATACACTACATTTCACCATAATATAAGCCCTACACTCCTTGAAAACCATGTAACACCATTCAAATTAGACACAATATTCTTGCGACAAATTAGTTATACTATCGACGAACTTTTTTCGTCAATAGTATAGCAAATTCGTCGCAAGATTATTTACATTAGTATCTCTTGCGACAATATCAAATGATGCTTGGATTCATTTAATATTTGGTTTATCAACTTGAAATTTCAATTTGATACTTTGCAAGCTAGTTGGACCTTCAGTCAAATACAAATATGAAACTTGGAATCATTAACATATCTACTAGAACATATGAAAAATAGGGTTTATGGTTTCCATGATGAATTGATGATGGAATAAAGTGGGTGTGTCAGTCAAATTTGAGTCCTGAAACCCTCACATATCGTTAAGGCATGTGATTATTCTATCCAAGTCAAATTTCAATGCATACAAATACAGTTTGAAAACATTTCAACATTGGCCCCATTCACATGTCATTATTGCCCGCCTCTAGTATCTTGATGGTGTTGATTAAGAAATCAACAAAATAGAGGGATTTTTCATCACAACTATGATGCAAATACATTGTATATACATTAATGTAGAACCTAAAAGAAAAATGAAGAAATATTGATGAAAGCCTAAAACTTGCGTCAACCAAATTGGGTACTCTGAAATAAAATTAGGGTTTATAGTTTACATGATGAATTGATGATGGAAGAAAGTGGATGTGTCACTCAAATTTGAGTCCAGAAACCCTCCCATATCATTAAGAAATGCCAATAGTCTAACCATGACAAATTTCATTGCATACAGAAACTGTTTGAAAAAATTTCAACGTTGGCCCCATTCGCAAGTCCCTGTTGCCAGTGTCTAGTCCCCGTGCAATTTTCATTCCTCGTTCCTCGTTCTTCATTCCTCATTCCTCATTATTTTGGTAAAAAACATACTATTGGAATAAAATGTCCCACACAAATACCAAATTAATATCCTCTACATAGTCTTTTGTCTTTTTTCAACGACTATGTAACAAATCTCAATTCTAAGAAGATTCAAATAGGTAACAATATTGGTGAAATCTTATACGATCATGATGAAATAAAAATGAAAGAGCTTCTCTTGGTTTCAAGAATAATTTATCCTCTATTGAACAAGGCCAACCATGTGAAGGTGGAAGTTCACATGGCCCCTCCCCTCCCCCTCACATCACTCTCAATTGATCCCCAAAACCCAATCTATACAATATAAAATAATCGAAAGCAACATCCTATTAAGATTCATGCATAGAAACTACAAAAAAAAAAAATTAATGAAGGTACATGAAATTTTGTGTTTCTAAATGATATTTTTAGACTACCACGTACTTTACTATATTGACAACTATTTTCAGATTTCAAATAATAATTAAACAACATGTAACCTAGGATATAAAAACGTCACATAAAACTTAAAAACATGTAAATTATTTTAGGAGAATAATTCATACAAATTAAAATATTATATAGTCATGTACCTAATCCAATATCAACATCTGTGTAATCATCCTTATTCTCTATCTCGATCTTCTTCATCAAACTCAACATCTGTATCATCATCTGGTTCTAAAACGATGTTGAAAGGATTGATGATATCATCATCGTCATTAATGTCATTTTCAAGCATATTTTCATCGACATCATCATCAAAAATTGAAATATTGTCTCCTACGCCTAGATCATGATCTTCTTCATCTTCTTCATCTGTCGACCCTCCATGATCTTCCGGCTCTATCTAATATTCTGTCGAATCATCTACTTGATCTTCAATATCATCTTCTTCCTGTAAATTAGTATACTTAATTGGCCTTCCTCTTGGATCATATCTAACAACAAATGACCAATCCCTTTCACCTAGAACATTTGAGTAAAATACATGTTTACGTTGGCTTGGAAAAACATAGTGATCATGTCCTCTTTCAAACATCATTGTTTTAATCATTAGAAATATGTTGGCATGTTGAATAACAGTTCTTTCCTCATCACGTTCATGAATTTGTAACCTATACCATTTGACATCGAACAGAACTAATTTGAAGGAATTAAAGTCACACTCAAGTATATAGTTTAAATACCCATAGTATCTATTTTCAGATTCTCGGGGATGTCTCTCACTCCTAGGGGAAACATTAGTAACCTGGAATACTACAGTTATCCCACTATTATAAGTTTTCCTGGTTTCATCCAATTGTTTGATGCAAAATTTATGACCATTGCACCACATAGCCTTGTGGTGTTTCAACTGCAATATGTCAGATATGTAAAAGATGCATTTCCAATTAATAAATTAACATATATTTATATAACTTCAAAAGTATCTGAAAAATACAGTACACATGTAGTCACATTAGTATAATATAAAATAACTGAATAAAATGGGTGAAATTGCTTACATGTCCATCTTTCAAACCATATGCTAGATCAATTTCCCTCTGCTAAACATTAGCATCTTCGTTACGATGAGCTTCTCAAACCAATTCAAATAGTCGTTGCCATGATAACCTACCTCCATTATGTTGTTTACATCTTTCAATCCACACATTCATCTAGTCAAGATTGTTTGCAATGTATAAATGCAATGCATCCCACTCTAGAGAAACTGAATCAAAAAAACATAATTCACCAATATTAAATAATAGTTATAACGTACAATATGCAGGTAATTATAAATATTTATAATTTATGAAATAAATTATATTAATATATTAATGAGTATGATCATATACACAAAAACGAAACTTTATATGTATTATTATTATAAATTATCAAAATTATTAATACATTACCTCTCATGTTTTTCATTCTACCTTTCCCCAACAGATGCTCTTTATCTTCAAATTTTTTGATGGAGTTCACATCCCAAATGTGATCCACTGCATGCATAGTTGGCACTGCTAATTTAGGAATATATTGACTAATATACACCATGTATTGATATACCATATATCCCTCCACCATAGAACCCTCAAGACATGCTCTTTGTCTAACCAACGCCTTCAATGATTTCAAGTGCCTCTCCACCATCCACATTGACCTTGTGTGAACAGGTCCACAAATTTCAATCTCCTCAACTTGGTGTATGAGGTATTGTTCTTGTGCATTGAAAAATGTAGGAGGTATATACTTTCTCATTTCACACATTAGACGAGGAATTTCTCTCTTCGAATACTCTATATCATCTTCAATATTTATTTCAATGAAAACCATCTACATGAGATCATGACAAAAGAAAATAACAGGTTTCAACATAACATAATATAATTTATTACATTACATTACAAGTAAAACACGTGGCATTAAGTACAACAATAACTTGAAAGAACATTTTGCATATAAATCACAACTACGTCTTACCTCATGTATTTTCCAAGATCATATATAACTTGTTTGACGTTGTTGTCAAAGTCGTTTGGGAGATATAACGGTAAAACATACTGTAACAACAAAATGAATTGTTATTTGTTTCGACCAAAGTAGACAAGAAAAAATAAAGAAAATAAAATATCTATAAGGCTAATATATATAAACATGTATACCAAAATTATTACCTTAATGAAGGTATGCCAATCATGTGTTTTTACCCCACCAAATTCACCTTTCTTCATTAAGATATTTTTTATGTTTGAAGTAAAACCCGTGGGAAATTTAATTCTTTGAATGACCTATTTTACATCATTTCTTTGTTGCTCTATTAATAATCATGGAAGGTTATTTCATTCTAGTACTCCATCTGATCTATTTGAATATTGAATCACACTTCGCATTGCATGATTGGCTTCCTAAATGTCAATACAAATTTTGACAATTTTTTCTTTGTCCCTCCTACCATCTATGATTCACCATAATGTTTCAGTCACATTCTTCCCGATATGCATTGTATCAAACAAATGAGATATTTTTAGCTCTTCATAGTAGGGAAACCTCATGAATTGATCAGGGTAAGATTTCATTCCTCATGGAAGCCCATTATTAATACCTTCATGATGATTGTGGTCTTCATGAAGCATAAAAGAAATCACAAAAATAATTATTAAATACGGTAAAATAAATTCAATGATTAAAATAAACATTCAAAACATTACATGATCTACGATACATTATGAAATTGAGTACCTTGACGATTTCTATTACATTCCAACCTCCATAGGTGAGGTGTCATTCTTCGTGGTTTTAAACCAGTCTCTTCTTTCCCATTGAAAAGATGTTTTTCAGTAGTACGATACATATGGTTCTTAGGAAGAAGGTGTCTATACTCATCAAACACCATCTTTCCTAAACTTTTTGAATGATGATACTTCATCTTAGGGCCACATACTAAACATGCAAATTTACCCTTTGTCTGAAGACCTGCAACAAATGGATTAATGTCAATTATACAATGAGATTATTTAAAAATTAAACATCCACCATTATAACATTAAAATATTATATAGTATTAAAGAGCAATATTAGAATGCTACATGCCACAAAAATGTGTTAGTCCCGGGGCATCATGAATTGTCCATAAAAGTATTCCATGGAATTTAAATTTCTTCTCCCTGATTGGTTTACATATGTCATACATTGTGATGCCAGCCCATAACTTTAGTAGCTCTTCTATAAGAGGCTCGATATATACATCCATATATTTAACTTGGTACTTACCTAATTGTTTGAAATTACACATAATTACTAAAGGAATGATATCATGTAATATATATAATTAAACAAATAAACAAAAGATATTATGCAAAAATTGAAACAAATGAAAATGTTAAATTCAAAAAATTGATGTAAACAAATACCTGGAACAATCATTGTCAACATTATGTGCTCCCTCTTTATTGACATCCAAGGAGGAATGTTATTGTTGATAACAAAAATAGGCCACACTGAGTAAATAGACCTAAGATCTCCAAATGGATTAACACCGTCAGCTGCCAATGAAAGCCTAACATTACGAGGTTCATCTTTGAAATCTGCCCATTTTTCCTCAATTTCTCTAAATGTAGAACCATCGGTAGGCATTCTAAGAACACCATATCAACTTTTGTTACATGCATGGTAATCCATAAATTGTGCTATGCTTTCACACCTGAACAATCGCTGCAAACATGGAATTATGGTAATATGACGAAGAACCCTTCGAGGCACCCTTTTTGTTACTTGATCGGTTCGATATCTACTGATAAGACATTGAAGACATTTAGTTTTCGAAGCATGTTGTCCATAATATATAATATGGTCATTAGGACATCCATCTATAGTTTGATAATCCATTCCAATGTCTTTTATAATGGAATGAAAACCTCGATATGTGTGAGGTAAAATATTTGACGATGGTAACAAAAATTCACCTAACAATCTACAACATAACAAACAACTAGTTAATGTAAGAATATTAATCATAAAAATTGCAGTCTTATTTTACACATTAATTAACACTAAAAGTAAATATAAAAATTCAACATTTATGTATAGTATGAGATGAAACATATTACATACCTTAGTATCTGTGTCATACAAGTGTTCGACAAATTATTCATAACATTTAAGTTCACTAGAAACAATGTAGCGGAGAGAACATTTTCTCTTGATCCTTCATAAAGTCGTTTATTTTCCTTTTTGAATAGAGGTTCATCATAAATACCATCATTTTCCCCATCCTCATTTAGCTGCGAAAACAAATCTTGGATCGTTTGATTTGTCCCATCATCTTCTTCCATGGGATCATTAACTTGATTTGTCCCATCATTTTCTTCCATGAGATCCTCATTTGCTTGGTCATGATGATGTTCCTCAGCTTGTACAACATCATTTCTACTAATACTTGGTGCAATACTCTGTAGAAAGTTAGAGGGAAACTCTAACTTTATAATTACAAACGATCATGCAAAATTAGTGTATACTATAACAAACATTCAAACAATATATATACATATATATATATAATTTTATATAAAATTGACAAAATAAAAAAAGATAATGAATATATAGCTAATTACCATGGGATGATATTCATTTGATCCACCATCAATGTGACCATATTTCCTACAATGTTTTGTAGTTGTTGCTATTAAAATTCTTACGGTACGTCAGAGGCAACATTTTTATAAGGGAAATAACATCTACCATCACCCTTTTCACCCGCTTTACTTTTTTCCCCACCTCTAACAACATTCTGCGACATTTTTCTGCACAAAAATACCCTTTCAAAACCGTCATTGTTATAGAAAGATTGTCTCAACATCTTTAAATCGTCAAATATTTATAGTCCAATTTTAGGTCACTATCATCGCAATTGCGACAATATTGACCTAAAAAAAATTCTTTTCCACCTATTTATTTTAGGTCATTTTTAACGGTCAATTTTAAGGTTAGGTAAGTCGTCACTCTTGCGACAAACAAACTACATTCGTCGCTCTTGCGACGAACATTGACCATAATAATTTAGTCAAACTACATGCATCAAGATAACGACGAATACGGGGTGGATTTAGAAAAATTGAACTTTTTATCTTGCATGTTGTGATGAAAGAGTACTTTCATCGCAAGTGGTTGTCGCAAATTTTTCAATATGTAGTAGTGTCTATAATGATATTCGTTCCCATATATATATATGCAGTAGAAATATCAAAATAATCAAAACCTCACATGCCACGCCTGAAATGATAATTGACTATACAACCAACAATCATCATTTAGACACAGGCTATGCAGGAGTAAATGTCTAAGGCAATGTAACCAGGCCACTATAAAATAGAACATATTAATGAAACTTAAAATCTGAGCCAAATACCTGACACGACTGTCATCAAAGTGGTCAATTTCAATAAATGGAATGCTTAAAAACTCTGAGGGTATCACTGAGTATAAAACAAATTATCCATACTACACACAGAATGCAACCAACCAAACTCCACAATACAACATTTATGCTTGTCACAACAAACACAGAGTCATATCAATAACTCAACATATGGTGTTGGGGTTGTGCGCATAAATAAGTGGTTGGTTCGTTTAAGTGACACTGTGATTCAATCAAAATCATGCGCACCCATTCCTATTCAACCAACAACAAGAGGATTTCRTGGATATGCCTTCTATATTTATCCAGTTGATTGTCATTCGGCCCCAGGGAGAAACATAGTTATCATGCCCAATGTTTCATTTGCAAAACACCATACATAGAACACGACCTGTGTGAACAACCCTAAGCATTTGTGACCAATGTCAGCCATCAACCAAAATCACCATAAGTGCTAAACTAGTGACTTTACATCAACCAACAATTTGCCATCTTGGTAAAAAAAACAAAATCAATCAATCAAACAAGTTGTGGTATATGTGCACACCCACACATCCAACTGAAACGGGAAGAGACCCTTACATTTAAAAAAAAATGAGTTTCTTTGACATTAAGCAAGTGACTGTGAACTTTTAGAAGTGAAAATTGGCAATGTAAGGCTCATGTTATTATCACAGAGGTAGTTACGAAAAGCTATACCAACACGACTGTTATACAACCAATGGGTGAGCCCACATTCAAAGTAATAGACCACAATAATCAGGAACAACTTAATAGGCTTGATAATCTCCCTATGTAGCTCTAGTCTTGAGGGTTAAGGGTTTGCATGGTAGCCATCACAGGAGGAGAGGAAAGGGACCAACTATAGTGAAACTTCGAGGCCAAAGGCGTATGCACAAGGAGGACTATGATTCACTTTTGAATGGGAGGCAGTTCCTTGACATGCCTGAAAAGAAAACAAGGCTCTAGTTAAACCCAAGAATCATGTAGACAACCATACATCCATGATTTAAAAAACATTTAACCAAATGCAGTGGTAACAAAGAGATATCACCTAGGAAGACCACCAACTCTGATGAACTCAAAACAATTATAAGCAAAACCATCCATTTTTCATTAAAAACCAAAATTCCATACAGTTGCAGCACTCAAGACAAACACAAACCCACACAACTGATCCAAAAACATTTCATAACCAGAGTGAAGTCAAGAATGACCAAAAGAGACATACATGTTAATTGAAAACCTTAAGGCGAGAGGAGGCCGAGCGGTTTCACCCTGCTAAAAATCTGGAGCATGAACACAACATCCAGATCAAACAATAGTCTGACTAGGGTGGTGGCCAATGGGAAGGGTAAAGGTGATGTGCAGTAAATTCATGTCGCCTCCACCCATATCTCATTTACTCCACAGTACATGCCAACGATCCCTCCATTAACACCATTAATCAACCCTTGCATCGAGAACATCAACAAATTTAAACTATAACATAATCCAAGTTCCACATAACAATTCAAACATTTTCATTAGTACTTTTCCAAATGTGCCACCCATCTTCATATTCCCAATATAAATCAAATAAATTGCATGAACACTATACAATCTAAGAGATCATGTATAGAATCATCATCGATAGCGTGATCAACATCAATTTGAACCATAGCATAATCACCATAAAAATCGCAAATCCATTACTTCCATGAGCCAGGTCCAATGTTATTAGCATATGTATATCAACTACCGGTTACATTAACCAATGCATAACCATTGCATTACCTCCTTGCCAAGATGCGCCACCAAAATTTTCACGATATGCATATATAAAAAAAATGTAATTTAACAAATTTTTATAGCCATTTCCTTGTTAGCTAAGGTTTAACAATGATCAACAAATGCATGTAGTATTTCAGGACTAGGTTCCTTTGCACTCATTGTAATATTTTGCCTTCTTCAAAACTGCCCCTCATGTAATTTTACTAACATGTTTATTATGCAGGTGCAATGGGAACAGTCACCATTAATGAATAGCAGGTTGTAGTGAAAGATCAACTCACATCAATAACAATGACATCAACAGAAACTATGTAAACTTCTGTGGCACATCCGCATAACATCAAAAAAATGAACAGATCTTCTCTCCAATCATTCAAGGAGGTCCCACCTACTAGCATTATTTAGTTTTATAATAATAGGATTTAGAAACACTTTGCGGGCAAAAATACGTTGATGTTTTCAATCATCAACAATGTAGGCTTTGTTTTATGAAAAAACACAACTTTTGGATTAATTAGCCAGGATTTCCCATATAAATATGGTTGGCTAAGTTCATTTTTTCATCAAAAACTCATTACACACAAGTGGTGGACTGAAATTTTCTCCCTCTTTCAGGGTTATTGTCTGAAATAACTAGTGCGCATCTCTTGGGGAAGCTTTATGGTGCTATATCTTGGCATTTTGCATGGTGGAATGGTCTTGAACTAGGGTTTGACTTGATTATTCTTGGTGAAGTAAGTAGAAAATCTGCATTTTATTCATTGAATGAATGTTTGTGGTAAAATTTGCTTGTTTCACGTCAAAGATTATTAAATTGCTTGTTTAAACCCTAGGGGAGAAACATAAGTGCTTATTTTTCCCTATAACTTTTCTACTAGCTTGAATTTTCAATTATACATTTTCTTGGAAGTGATTACTAGAGCCCTAAAGTGCTAGCTCTCTAGTAAATTCACTCTAATTATCAATTATTTTTCAAAAGACTAAGGAAGGAAGGTACGCTAGGGCCTAGAAGTGCATATTCTCTAGAAAAACCTCTCTTAAAGACTTAGCTACTTGAGGCCTTCAAGTGCCAACACCTCTTGCATCTACCTCTTTTCTTAAGAAAGTATTATCATTTCTTTATTTCCAAAGTGATATTGTTGTTGTTATTGACTCCATAAACCCCAAAGGAATTGATTTATATACTCTTGTGGATGAATGATATCAAAACAAATTTTCAAACTCTCTTTCTTGAAGTTATTAATAACTAATACTAACACCAATCTAGCTTAGAAACACTAACAAACACACTGCTATTTCCATAATCACTACTACAACTATCATTTGCAGTCTATATCAGCCTATTAAATATCTAAAACTAACCCAGAAAATTGTATAAGGCAAACTACAATCAAATTTGAATTTAGTGTGCATTAAAGTGCCTTTTAAAGTAACTTTTATGAAGGTTTTGTTGCTACTGTTTCTACTATTAATTTTTTGGTGTTCATATAGCTGAAACATCCCTTTGCTGATTGACATATACCTATATCTTTCATGAGACAAAGTGTTATCATTTTGAGGCTTGAAATACCTTGCTACATTGTCTACTTAAGTGCATTTTCTGGAAGTTATAACATGTGTCATCATTAATTATTGTTTCCACTTATTTGTCATTTACTTCATACATTGATTGGCAGCAATATTTTTATAAATTGAAAGTCTTTTTGAAGAATTCATTATCATTTGTTGTTTCCCTAACATTTGATGTTGTCTTGGTAAGGGGCATGTACACTTTATCCTTTTGCTTCATCCTTCAAGACTTAAACTTGACTTGAGTAACCTACAGAGAGGGGTGGTTTACTTCTCATTTATTTCCCTTCATCAACCCACTAGGTCTAGGGATGTCTCCCTTGGAGTAGAGTCATCTTCCTCCTAAATAGAAAAAGGTATCATGTTGGGATGACAGTGGAAGTCTTTCCCTCATGTTATGCCAATATCATCGTACTTTCCTTTAGTCTTTGGGAAAGTATAGATTGTGTGATAACACACCCCTCTTCTCTCCAATTTATACCATGGGCTAGGCTCAATAGAGTGAAGATTAATGACAAGATGATTAGAAATGTGAGATAGGATTCTAGGCATGTAGAAGTCGCTTAGATCCACTCACCTTTCCCCTCTTGTGGTATCATATCCCCTTTAGGTTCTCATGCCCAATCAATCTTGGTTCTTTTATTAACAGATCAAGTTCATTATTTCCAAAGTTTAAAAACTGGGACATTACATCCCCTCCCCTTTGGATTAACATCATCCTTGGTGTTATTTTATTGCAGTAATGTTTACGTATTCTTTCTTTAGTTGTACCTAGAATTTCATTATTTTCACTGTCTTGGTACACCTTCAAACTTTTAGAATTCCAACATGTTCGTACAACAATCATCAAAGTAGACATGCATATCATAGCCATTTATATGCATTAAGTATTTCATCGATATGAATTCCAATCTATGAATTTTAAGTTCATAATTGAAACATAGATATTCATAACACAATATAAAGTATGTAATTTATCCCAATACTTATATGTATGTCCATATGGTTTCCATGGATAAGACTCGACTCATTGTTTTCTCAAACACACCCAATGTATAATGCACGTGTGATCCCAACTGACATGTAACTAGAATCTATCACAATATATTCATTCAAGTTACCTCTTCCTTGTAGTCACTCACCCTCTAGGCTCATGCATCCCCTTCTATAAAATATAGTCCCTCGGGGGATCCATCATTTTCCAATGCTTTCTTCCACAAGAAGAGCATAGACTTATATATTTTTACGTCCATGGCATCCCATTGGATTCCTCTAACATAGCATAACATAATGCATGGTATCAAGGCATATCATAGGGTTCCAGTGTCACTATAGTGGCATCCTATCCATGGTTTTTAACTTTAGTATCCATCATACACACACACACACACACACACACACACACACCTTAAGATATCATCATAACTAAATCTATTTAATACAGAAATTACATTTCACAAGTTTGACATTATTCTCATAATGTTTGGCCCTCACATGTGGTAGCAACTAGTCTTCATTATGGGATTAGAATCATTTCCATATCCAAGACAATTCTACTTGCAATTTGAACTTTCAATAAACCAAACAACTGTGAGTATTCTTTCCTATAACCCTTTCATTGCAACATTTACAACAACTCATGAAATGATCTTAGAATTATAACACACTAATAATTCAATCACTTTCAGTTTTTAATCATATTAAATAAAATTAAATGATCATTCATTATATGCATTACTAGCACACTAAGCATTACATAATGCAATCAAATATTTATGCCAGTAAACCAATGTGTCAATACTCATGGTTACATAATCACTCTCTTCACTTGATACATATTTTAGAATTTAATTTAGTTAGTCTTTTTCTTTTTTTTCAATGGGGTGAGAGATTCATACCACTCATTTCACTATTCAATAATCCCTATGGAGTATTGGAATGTCTTTCATTTCACTGCTCCAAAGTCCCTCAGGAACCCTACCATGGAATTTAGTTATACAAATTCATTTTTCATACAAGCATGTATCCACTCAATGCATCACGCATATATACAAATATTCATAACTGTAGGACCATTATTTGTATGATTTCATATTTTTTTTATGCACATTCAAGCAATGTATCCTCACATAGAGTCAAAATTACCATAATTCAAGCTCATGTGTTTACCAAGACAAGTTGGAGGACTGAACCAACACCTTTACACATCATCCAACCACCTCCCCACTAGTTTTTCAACTATCCAGACACCTTTCTCTTTATCAAAAACACAATACCGAGAATACACTCCTTTATTTATCTTTAGTGTTGGCAAAAAGGTTACAGTCTAGGATATCAATTACAAGCAGTGAGACCATTGGATACTTGTGCAAAGCTATACTATTTTCCAATTCTTGCACACTATGGTCTTAGACATGGCCGTCTCATGTGGTATTTAGTTTCACATGGCATACAAATTCATATCATTAGTGAAATTACTCATTCACTTTAGTTATTATTGTTAACCAACTCAATCACAACATACTAACTCATGAATGCATCACAAAGATTCTAACAATCTTTATATACCAGAAACTTCCTACCTTTTTCATACCCCACCTAGGTATCAATGACATATATGAATCCAATCATCATCATAAATATATCAAATGAATATATCAAGTATGATTGAAGGAATTATTACCCAATTCCTTTTAGGTCACATGTTATATTAGCATGGCCAATTTTCATACTTGCATAGTTTCCATCAACATGTATGGTGTTACCTGATCAATTGATGCCTCATGCAAACTCACATGATCCATTCATCAAGCTCTTGCAAAGAATCCTTGTGTCCTTATCCTTTTCATGAGGTTTTCTATCATAGGCATCCCCACCATCATCATATTCAACCATTCCATCTACAAATGGTATGTGTAATCATTGGACTAGAAAACTTCCATTTTGTAGTTTCATTTTCTTCTAGGGGACATCTTGAGATAGAGCCAAATCCAACCTCTCAACAAGTAGAATTGAATACATTTATGACCAGTCATTATGTATATTGTCTTGATCATAAACCCCATATGTTTGCTAATCAGATATAGTAAAGTATATGTATTTCTTTGATTAACAGATTAGTATTTGTCTTTGCATCAATAATGACCAATGTAGTGCCAATTAATAGATAGTTTATTTAATCCCACCTTGATTTTCATTTAACTGTGTCTTTCTTCATTATACTATTTTTTATTAACTACTACAGACAACACAAATATATTCAGATCTCTTAATCATCCATTTTTGCAATGATCCAGTCTATTGGTAATAGATATCTCTTTCTAGGAAAGCAACATTGATTTCTATATAGTATGTCCAAATTTATTAAGCTATGGAAACTTTCAAGATTCCAACCTCCAAAGAAGTCAATTTCCTTCTTGATCCATATCTAAGTCACAACAATGTTTAGATATCAAGGAAAAACCTTCTCCAAATATAACAAGTGTTTGCATTGTTTCTCCGAGGTCTTAAATATGTTCTTAAAGATCAACTAAATGGGTAATCACTACAAGAAGCTTGGAATTTCCTACATTTTGCATGTCAAAGTCATCTCTCTTCTTCTTATTCCATATGCAACATAACAACAATAATGTCCATTGATTTCTCCCAAACTATTCAAATTGATGTTGGTGCATCTATATAAGATAAGATAATTTTATTAATGTCCAATGAATGACTAGAGAAAATCATGAAGTATTCAAGATCTCTTTCATGACAATTCAACAAGAACACTTTAGAACCTTGGGGTGTCCCAAGGCTAGTTGTTGGTTTGAACCTTGTCGAGGTATATGATATCCATGTATTGTAGATCTCACAGACAAGAGGCATTGAAGCCTATGTTTAAGAACATAAGTGGCCAAGAAAATTTTCAAAATGTTTGCTTCCCATTTCTCAATGCACATCTTTATTTGTAATGCATTTTTAAGGTGAGAATTCCATAGACAATGACCATCAAAATCCAATGTTATTGTATACCACTTCCATAGGAAAAATGATATTATGATTCTCTTATTGTTATCTTGCATGTGCACTTGAATAATATGCATGTGCACAAGAATATTGGTTTCTATATTGATAATCCTTTGATTCCATCTCCATAATGATTAATTTTCCAGCAACATTATGAATTTGTCCCTTGTCAAATATGTCATCATGAAGCTTCTAAACCTGATGCATGTTGTCCTTTTTCGTATATCCATGAGTCAATGTAATGTATGTGACATAATTTGGAGATAAACCCATTTTAAGCATATGATCAAAAAATTACTTGGTTGCTTCCATGCTCACTAATTTACATAGACCCTTAATTAATGTAGAACATGTGATGATAGATGGCATGATACCTTTCTCCATCATTTTATCTCTCACTTTGAAGGTCATTCCAGGGGTGCACATTAGTCATCCTATGTCATTTGCAGATCCTCACAAAGTGGTTTGCATCCTAGAAACCAACCTTGTCACTCATCTAGGGGCATGTCTTACATCAATATAAGCACATCTTATACATGTAAATGCCAATATCCTAGAAAAATCCCTAGTAATCATTTGATATAATTCTATATAAAATTCCTCTAATGTAACACGATGGCTTAAAGAGTAATGGGAAAATGTTTTTGTTGTTCAAGCCGACATCACAACTTAATAACAACTATTCCCCTGAAGATATTGATGGTTTGATCATCAGAGGTACAAGAGGCATATCACACATTGGAATCCAAACCTAGTATGATATCATCCATTAGGTACCTTACCACCTATGGCAGGAAATATACATAATGTGTACAACTCAATTACTAAGATTCAATATACAAGGACTTTCTCAAAATCCTATAGAGAGACTAATTTTGCTTGTGTAGAGAAGGATGTGTCATATGTCAATGTGCATAGATAGTTTCTTAAGAGAAAAACAATAGATATGGAAAAAAAACTCCCCCTTGAAAGCAAAGGTCTCAATAAATATGGTTTCATAGAGTCACTATCATCAAATTTCAATCATAGAGAGATAAAGATGCAATTTAGGTCATGTTGTTTCAATCAAAAGAGGCAATTGTGATGCTTTTGTGGGTTGCCCACATTTTGGGTTTCTCTAATAGATGATAGTAATTCTTCCTTTACATAATAAATCATGGTCACTGAAAAGAACATGGTGGGCATCATAAAAGAATTGCAAATTCTCATCAATGTTCCTTCACAGTTTTACATGTCAAGGTGACTAGAAATTTAACTTATTTTGCAACAAATTCTACCAATGGCATACATCATTAGAATGATGCAAAAGTGACATGCCAAGACAAAAAAGGTTACAAATTTTAAGTTAGGACCTTTTTATGTTCATATTTGACTTCTCAAACCTACATAATAAGTACATCATTTATAAACCCATTGAATTGTTTATGCATCCATAACCTCATATCCTAGATTTACAACTAAATATTCAAACACTCATATCTACAAATAATCGACTTAAAATGTCTATTTCTGTAGCCACACATTGTTTGAAATTGAATGGCTTTTAATTATAAAATGTTTTTTTTATTATGACAAAGATTGGAAAATTATTAACAATAGATAAATCAAAGATATCCTCTTTTATAATCATTGCAACAGAATAAGAATCAAATGACAAAATAAGAACACTTAATCCCAAAATATTTGAAGCCATGGTCTCTAGTCCCACTATATATCTACTAAGCACAAGGAATTTTTTCTACTTATAAAGAAATTATGTACATGGAAAATACCTTGGTGTATTGAGACAAAGGAAGCTCTACTTACATATACATATACATTATTGCTACTCTCACTTATAGATATGGTATATGCACCATCATTTTCAATAGATAATCGAGAGCAGTTACCAAAATAGAAAACATGACCTAGATGTCCTTCAGAAGAGGAAACTAGTGAGTGTAGGATGTTTTTCCTAACATATTTAACAACTAAATCCTCAATAAATTATTGAAAGAAATGACTCAAATAGGAATATCTTTCAAAGAGTTGTGGAATTATCCCATCATTATCCTTAATGTCAACATCAGATTGAGTTGTCACCTGATCACCTATACACAATATTGTTCTTTATTTTTCCTTTGATGATGGCTTGTATTCCATCACAAACACTATCATAGTACCAAAAACACCATCATTCATTTCTCTTGAGCCCATACAACCCCTAGTGTTATAACCTTGGCTCTAATATCAATTGTAATATCCCCAATTTATAGAACAAGAATAAAATTGAATTTTTTATTTTTTATTTTAAGGGTGCCAATTGAACAATATTGTGTACTTTTGTCTTTGAAAAGGGACCTGTAGAATATTAGTTTTTCTCAATTCACTATCCTCGTTAATACCAAACATCATAAACTAGTATGAACTGTCACAAAAAGAATAGCTAATTATAAAAACTATGAAGAATTGGGGAATCCATTATTTTATTATTAGACTTTAGGTTGTTGTTGTAACTTTCAATGTTCGAAGGATATGAAGCTAAATTTAATCCAATCTATAGGGTTTTTATATGAAACATTCAAACAAGTGCTTTTGGGAAAAATAAATTAGATCAGTAGAAGGAATAGATAGGCATTCAACATGGTAATTGAAATCAACAATTTCTAAATAAAGTTGTAAGTTAAATAGAAGAGAGCTTGTAAAAAAGTAATTGATTGTGTAAATTCCAAACCACATATAGTCAAACACAAGTGGATATAAATATTTCAAACCTTTGTTTATCTTCATTCTTATCCTTTGTCAAGAAATTAGAGTGTCAACCATGACCAATAAGAGAGAAGGGATCATCATATTCTCCCAAAATACAAATGTAAAGCAAATCCATTTCCTCCAATTTGTTTTGACAAAATTAGGGAATTTCTCTACCATCTTTTTGTATATAAGATGACTTAGAACAATCAATGTTTCTCCACATGCTGCTTGCTCCACTTCATAATATAAATAATAGTTTTGCAGTATATTCAAGAATATAAGACACTTCATGATGGAAGGGAATTGGTTGGCATGGAGGAGACTCGTGTGTAGTAAAACCTCTACCCAACACGTTTGTTTCAAGGGAAGCTCCTCTCACATAAGGAAACTCTACATACCCAAATGCAACTACAACCTCATTGAAGTCATGTGTTGTGTGTATTAGGAAGCCCCTAAATAGTACCACCTTGCTAGAGTGCAGAAGGGACTCCACCCATTCTATATATTTTGTTATGGCCTCCCCAACTGCTTGAGTGGGTGGTTGTGTTGAGGAGGTATGGAAGAAAGCAAGGCTAACCACAAGCACCCTTGGGATTGGAACCCCTTCCACCCAATTCTGTTGTGGTATGTGGTTCTCCTCAAAATATGTTGTAGTATGGTCTCCCATGGCCACATACAAATATTTCAATCTTGATCATCCATTTATTTCTACCAATGTAATGTTTGTCCCTGATAAAGAATACTAGAATTCCAACCTCCTAGCCACCAATGGAAATTGTTAATATACAATGCCTTAAAAATGATAAAAAAATCAATGAATATAGTCCACTTTGAGGGGGAGAACCTCCTTTTACAACACATCCAATTCAGAGTACAACATGAGATGAGATAAGATGCTCCTAAGACTAGGTATCCTTGGTATAGACATAGGAGACAAAGGGTACAATAACAATGAAAGGTTGCAATGAAGGGTTCTAGATGACATACAAATATAACACTAGAAATGTAATAATGCAATATATAGGGATTAATGAGGGGTTTTATACATAACATGGGGTTTTGTCTAGGGATTAACATAAATCTACAATAATCATTTCAATTTATTAATCCATAAACCATATAGATTTTATAATCAATGTACATAAATAAGAACAAAGATAAAGAACATATGTGTGTTGAAGAATGAACACCAAGAAACTAACTAAGATAGATTAATATTCCACCCAATCATAGGTAGTCCTTTGTGGACACCACCCACTAGCTGGGCTATGATACCATCAGGGTGAAGAAGAGAAATGCATAATTATCAGGGCAGACTCTCCATTTCAAGAGAAAAAAAATGACTAACCAAGTGTCTCATTGTTGAGTTATTGTAAATAGAACAACTCTTGGTACCCACAATACTTTCCCCACACAACACAAGGAGAGATCTTCCTTCTTTTCTCAACAATAACTCAGAAGTCCCTCCCTCCAATTCTCTTCAGTATGGGCATAGAAAGTTCTAAGCTATTGTCCATTAACTCCAGAAAAAAAAATAAAAAAAAATAAATAAATAAATAAAATAAAATAAAATAAAAAATAAAAAAATCTTAGGTCTTGACTCTTCTCAAGGTTCTAATGGCTTATTTTCATGGTTGTTCCATCACATAGTATGGCAGCCTTATTTTTCCAAGAAAATACTTTGTTTTCCTCTCTTTTCTCTTTCCCAAAAATCATCTCCTCCTTCCCATTCAAATTTCTCTTCTTTTCATGAGTGAAAGATGGGTAGAAAGAGTCCTAAACCAACTTATTTTTATGGGGGACACATTTCCTAGAATTTAGGAGGTGATGGCTTAGATCTAGCAGTTGGTTTCATCCATTCCTCTTATCTTCGATTTAGACTATATTCTAGGCTCAACAGAGTGAAGGTTAATGAAAAGATGAGTAGAAAAGTAACATAGGATTCTAGGCACGTAGAATTCCCTTAGATCCCCTCATATTTCCCCTCTTGTTGTATCATAGCCCCTTTAGGTGCTCATCCTCAATCAATATTGGTTCTTTGATTAACAAATCAAGTTCAATATTTCCAAATTTTCAAAACCAGGGCATTACAACATGGGCTTCATCAAGAATATTAGGTTTAAATAATATCACTTTCCTCCTTAAATGACTATGGAGACATGAGGAGTACAATTCAATTCTTGGGAGATATTCCTGACATAATGGCTTGTTTTCTAAACTTAATAGTGTAATCTTTCACATTTTTCCCTTCCTTCTACTAAAAGTAGTGCCAATGGATCCATTTGTCCTATTCACACCCAATAGGGTAAAACTAGGACTTAATGAGGTTTTTAAACACCTTCCACTTAGTACTAAGGGATCACTCTCTAGTATAATAGTTTTCATATGGATTTTACGCCAAGTTTGGGCATGGTCCTCTAACTTTAATTGAGCAAATGATATATTTTTCTCTTGCCCTATGTTATGAACACTAAAATTGACTTTGAACTATTGCAACTAATGATTCAACTTGACAGCATCAATCTCACCTTGATAGTTTTGATGTCCACTTTGAACTAGGATGGGGAAGATGTGATGTTAGAAATTGGTCTGTCTTTCTCTAACTCCTTTTTTGGCTCCTTCTCTTGTTCTTCTTTGTCTTTAGATTAGTATTTAGAGCTACGAAACTCCCCTATGGGTCCAAACTTGTTCTTTGGTATTGTCATGACAATCACCATATTGTGAGAGATGTCATGGGCTTATTCTTTTAGTTTTTTGAATCTCTCCTTGGATTCATCCCTTGGATTGTTTCTATACTGATCCATGATGGCTAAGGTTTGAGATTTATTTCTTTAAGAATTTTTTTGGATCCTATAGTATCCCACAAAAAACCCAAAGAAAATTTCTCTAATACCAATATGATCTATAAATTTTCATGGATATTCCATTAAATAGTTTGTCACAAAAAATCTTGCAAGTTTCTACAAAATGTTGTTAGATTGTCCTATGTTATGTAGTGTTTAATTATTATTATAATTTAATATTACAAGCACAATGCTCAAATTATTGAAATAAATTAAGAATGCAATAAAACCAGTCAAAACAATAAACATCTCACCATCCACATAATGAATACTGGATGTATCCTAGGAAACCTAATATGGGAAAACTCGACAAGAAGTTGAAGACTATGCCAACTTGCTCTTTTCAACTCAAATATAGAATGAAAATAGAAAGAAATATAGACTCACTATGGAATTTCAATAGACACTATCATATGAATGGTTGCTACAAGGTCTTACACTTCCTTTATTATGCTCACAATATCCCACTCATTTTATTTTCTTATCTATGGAACAACATATCAGTACAATAGGAACAAAACCTCTTCCTTTCCTAGTAACCCAATATTTAACATCCTCGTATTCATATAGGATTAGGGATAATATTTATTTAATGTACACATAGTCATATAGGATTAGGGATAGGATTTTTTCATGCCTCAATTCCCAGTTAGGGTTAGGGTTTTGAACCCTCTAGAATATTTTTGAAGGTCCACACATGACTTGTTCCACATGTGTAAGTAACGAGAGTTGACATGGAATCCACTAAGGTACTATGGTTTTCAGGGAGGCATCACTTCCTCATACAGACTCTAGTTGAGTTTAAGGTAATTCATAAGAAGATAGTGACAAAGACATTCCCACTTGGATGTTTTCTATTGGAAATGACCTCTTCAGCATCACAACCATCACTTTACATACATGTGGATGATGTTTTCGATCAGATGATTTACTATCTCTTATTTGAACCATACTTGAATCCATATGACCTTATGGAGCATTTGTGGTAGAGTATAGTTAACGAGTTCATAAGGTTCATCAAAGAAGCCTATTCTCAGAGCTTCCATCCATTCAAGAACATACATTTGATAATATTTAAGCAAAGGTCAAAGAAGTGTAAGAATAAGAAGAAGACACATGGTTGAGCATCACTTTGGGGACAAATCTTCTCATAGGGGATGGTATGATGTGTACCTAAACACAATTTTTATTTATATGAATAAATATGTGTTTATGAGCTATTTTGTGTGTAAGCTCATAGTTTTGTAAAAATATTTTGTATAAGGCGACTTCTCTTAAATAAGGCTTCAAATTATTTTGAACATGATCTCTTCTATTTTAAGCTCATTGATGACACATCACTAAGTTAATTGAGATGTATTACTGTTGTAGGAAAATATCCCTGCAGACAGGTAGATTACCTCAAAGAGATTGACCCTAACTCTAAGACAGAAAATGCTTAACGTGGACACTAACTTCCTTTCAAATCTATACAAACTAACACATGAGAAGGAAGGAGAACAAAAGTACCTCCTTATCGACGTTTGTCCCTGCATGCTTCGATTTGAGCTCCGATCCTTTGCCCCCTCACTGAGTCCTGTAGACAAACAAGATACGGCCACTTCCTACTCTATTGATATTAGCTTGAAAATAGATCTATCTATCAATGATAAGTTCATGTAATATTAGACACAAACTAGAAATAAATAGGCCAAGCGTGTCATATTAATGAGAATAACGATAGCAGTACTTACAATTGTAGATGCGAATGTGACAGCTTCATCAAGTCCCCTTTGTCTAACCCTTGCTCGAAAGATCCACAACCTGGATAACAGCAGCTTCACTGATCACTCTCCTTTGGCTGACTGTGTGTTTCCTATGAGATCATAGGTTTCATGCTAGCAATTCTTCCCTATCATCTCTGTTCCAGCACCACTTATGAGATCATAAGTTTGGTGTGATTCTCCCTTTTCCAGTCCTCTTTCACCATTAGAAAGCTTGCTTATATAACCTTGGAGAGGATCTAACCACTTGAGATATCCTTGGGGAAGTTGAGGATTTACCTCCTTCAGTTGAGGATC
This sequence comes from Picea engelmannii, assembly GCA_009831015.1. Lineage (NCBI taxonomy): Eukaryota > Viridiplantae > Streptophyta > Pinopsida > Pinales > Pinaceae > Picea > Picea engelmannii. The sequence continues at coordinate 223,227 of ML777454.1, read as the reverse complement.
TATCCTAAGATCATGGTTGGACTAGGGATTCGAATCCAATTGCCTTCCAAGAATGAAAGGATCCTTCCCCCATTCATCTCAACAACTTAACCACTGCCCAGAATAGGTAGTGCTCCCTCAAAAGGACCATCATAGCGTTATAGTGCTCCCTAGTAGGCTTTAGGGGGGCGCCAGTGCTCTCAAAATCTACAGCGCACCCTCAAAAGGGCCAGGGGAGCTTTATAATGCTCCCAGACAGTGTAAGGGGGAGCGTCGGCACTCCGAGAAGAGGTATAGGGGAGCGCTCCCCTCCAAAAACTCATTTTTTGAGGTGCTTTCAGATGGAAAAAGGTTTGCAAGCCTGCTGACTCATTTCTCCTCTTCCAAATCAGATGTTAGAGGTGTTTCAAGTGTCCTTCTCATGTCGTTATAGGCATGACATAGGCATCATGGCAGCATGCTTTCTTTGACACTTGTGACACTTGTGAGAAACATGTGATACTTGCGACCTTGTGAGAAAAATGAGACACTTGCAACCTTTGTAATGACGACACTTGCGACACTATCAAAGTGAGTATTTTTTATGTGTAACAGATTTCCCCCCAAAGTATGAAGTTAGAAGATGCGGACTGATAACTGAAATTATTTGTAGACGTTCAAGCAAGGGTATAGACTCGGAGAACCTGACGAAAGCTGCACACAAACATCCAACAAATATCATGACATGTTTCAAAACCCAAGGCAGGCATACCTATGCTTGGGTGATCAAGACTTGCAAGATATGGCCGCCATAAAATACATTGCGGATCCATAATTGTATTGATAAGAAGGTATAGCCACTAAAGATACAATATGGATCTATACTCTGATGACTCGGACTGATCATAGCCATGAAGAATACACAGTGGATCTATGAGATGACAAGACATAGCCACGACTAATACAAAGTGGATCTATGGAACAGTGTATGTGTCATTTGTCCAATAGAAACTCCTTCGCAACCTAAGCAAAGCATATATCAAAGTGATCACTCAACCCAGGGTCTTCTCACCAATCCCAATATGGTACGAATCTAACCATGTGAATAGATGTCCTGATGTCGAACATGGTAAAAACCACTTGATTACCGATTAATGGTGTGAACCGTTAACAAGTGTGAGGGAGATCACCATTAATGTCAATGATTCCCAAGGTACCTTAGTACATTCCAGCGAATGTGAATAGATGAGATGAAGTCAAACATTCATGGAATCATTCAATCAGAGGTCAATGATGTAAACCCACTATCGAATGTGAGGAGGCCTGTCATTGAGGCATGCAGGTCCCAAAGTACTAACTGGTTTCTAAGTCTGATTCCAGGATAATGTGTTGAAGTCGACAGGAATAGACTCATCGAGGGGGGGCCTTGGTGTATCCCCCATCAACGACACGAAACGGATGTGGAGATGTAATTGGTGGATCAAATGGACATGGACTGACATAGGTTTTGAGGAAAGATATTTGGGATGGCTGACTCTCGAGGTGGATACTTCCCTTGAACACTAAGGCACAACAACAAAAATGTGACATGGACCAAAACTATGCAGTGGATACTGTGACTTGCGTTGGGTGACCCAAAGGAGTGAAAGGGACTCAAAGGATTGGCTCAGTGCAGAGGTTCAGTGGATTATGATACGTGAAAATGACAAAGTGTCATGTTCAAGGGCGACTCTAAGAAGTGATGGATGATGTTCTCAAGAGACTGCTTGGCTTGCTCCTTTCAATTTTTTCCCCCATCCAGATAGATGAGTACCTCTTTTTGATTTAATGAGCTCAAGGAGGATAACACATGCTCGATATAACTTACCTTCGGTAAGTTCCTCTCCCTTTGTTTAACGAACCGGAAGAAGTAAGGGATCGGTCTCATATGGGCCTGTCGATGTGTGCTTTAACGAGTCCAAAGAAAGAAAACTCGAAGGTTTTTCAGGATTATAGAGTTTGGAAAAACACTTAAAAGAGAACTCTCTTAGTTCCTTTTTCGTACAGTAGTATAATGAGACCGAAAAAGGGGTAAACTATCGCTCGAAAGACACCCTTTCTGACCTTTTAACGAGTGTGAAAGGAAGCAAGGTCACTCGATAATCTTTTCATATTTAGAGAGTCTGAAAAGGGTTTAAAGTAGACTCTAGGGGGGTTCCTTTTTTGTGTGTTTGTGTATCTGTACGGGTCCGAAAAAGAGATAAAAGTTTACCCGGTTA